>OU898283.1:70489327-70779756 GCA_918026665.1 Diabrotica balteata | reverse complement strand
TTTATTTTATTTTCTAATTTTTTTATAATTCTCTTCCATTTTTCTTTTTATGTCTTCTTTGACTTCTTTTGAATTCTCTTCCAATTTCTGTTCCATTTTTTTCGAGAGTTCTCTTCCATTGTCTTGTTCATCTGCATCATTATTGCCATCAGAGCTGCCTATTGACATTTTTCTCCTCCTTCTTGATTCATTTCCACTGTATCTTGTGGAACTTGGACTAAAATCTCCTCTGTACAGCTTGTGTTTCTATTTCCACATCTTCTTCATTCTTTTTGTTTCTTGTTCCTTTTTTTTTCTTGAGACATATTGAGACTTTACTTGTTCAAATTTAATTAAAAATAAAATCTATAATTCTTTTTTTTTTATGAAAAATAATTTAATTATATGAGAGCACTTATCTTCCCAAACTAATTCTTTTAAATAGAGAGAGCCCCGCGTTGGGCGACAAAATTGTTATGATGTGTTGTTGTATGAGCAATGAGTAAATTTGAATGATATAATGTAAGTATAGGGTTTTTATCGCGGTTCTCAAAGAATTAGTTTGTAAGTACTTTTTTAAATTATCTTTATTATAAATATTATGAAACAAACCTATCTATCTAATATAAGCAATATCAATTTAAAACAATCTATCTAAAATTTGAAATTCTTACAATTATTACCTAAATTATTAACAAAATTTGGTACCTTCTTTCACTGAACGCCTAAAGTTTTTCCAAAATTAAAGTTATTATCACCACTCAATATCTTCTTACTAAGCCTTGGTTATCCAACTATTTTAATATGTACCTTCTTAATTATCTCCACTCGCCATATAAATATATATATTTAACTCCTTGTAATTTCCATATAATGTACTTTGAAATATACTGGATCTTGTGGTTGTATTATTGAATGCTTATTTCAATAAATTAACTTCAAACTGTCAGTATATTACTGTAGTAATAATTAATCTCCAACTGTATTTAACTTAATAATTCATTTAACTTAATCAATGCCTTCTTCTAGCTAATAATCTCTTCATAACCTCATAAATAACTGACTTAATAATCCTTGAATTGTTATAACTAACTCCTCAATAATAATCTTGTAATTGATTTAACTTCTAACTAACTCACTTAACTTAATTAATAATCTTCTTGATTAGTTCAATACAGGAGTATAGTATATTATATGGAAATCACAAGAATTTTAAATTATAATATCTATATGCAATTTCACAAATACAAGGATAACCGAGGCTGATTAAGAAAATATTTAGTGGTGGGAAACGGTTATACACATGGGAAAAAAGTTGTGGATGCATATGTGACGTTAAAAATTGTAAAAATTCATGTTCTAAATTTTACCAAGTATTCAATGTATTCACTGTAATTCTTCGAACTACAGTGAATACTCATTTTTAGCAAAACAAAGTTATTACAAGTTAAAATACAGTATTGAATAGAAGTTATGGCAAAAAAGTACTATGACCCACTTTCAAACAATAATTTGTTAGCTTTGGATGTTGGATGTCTATACCATTGTTTAGATCACAGTGTTCCACAGCTGCAGCCTTCATCGCTAGAACGTATCTCAATTCCTGATCATCAACTCAGATTACGTAAACTTCACTAATACTGTCTCATCGGTTTCCAAGAAAACAGCGTCTTTGTAATAATCTAAACATCTGAGAAATGAGAACTACCGCTTAAAGCTTCAAATTTGTGAACTAGAAGATCAACTGGTAACAATGAGGAAACAAAGTTTGTTCAAATATTTTTTTTTAAATATAAGAAAATTACTTTCAGATTTTGATTTACCATCTAGAGATTGTGGCACTTTTTTAAACCCCTTAAAGTTTTTCAGACATACATTAATGTTATAAACCTGTTAAGGTTTATTAAAGGTTGGAGAATAACAATTCATGGCGTGATGGAATTGTGGAATGTAGGTACTAAAAGCTTCCGGATTTAAGTATGTTCTATCTTATTGTACGTGTAATGTAATAAAAATGGTGTTGAATGTATTTTATATTCCTTTATTTCACTAATTAAAAACATTTGTGTAGTAATCTACATAACGTAACTCTATAAAGCTGGATTTATAGTTTGACGGACTGTAGACGCAGACGTACTGGAAAAAGATCAACATAGGCTTTTGTGTACTCTTATTTATAAATGAACGTAAACGCATGACGGGACGTAAGCGAAACGCACTGTAACGGAAGAGTTGGTCAACTTTCATCTTTTACAGTACGTTACTACTTGCGTCTAGCCAATTAAAAGGAAGGAATTTTGTGCTGTCAACCAAAGTGAACTGTCTGGCCCGCCCACAATTTTGTAAAGTTGCTCATCAACATATTCGAATTTTGATTTTGTTGATTATTTGTTTACATGGACGTTAAGAATTTATAAAATAACAATAATAAATAATAAAAGTATATTATAGTATCATGGTCATCAGTCTAGCCATTGTTTCTACTTATGCGCAAAAATTCCACTCCGTCGATTTATAAATTGAAATAATATTTACAGCCCGTTTGTTACGTCTCCAGTGCGTCTACGTCTACAGTCCGTCAAACTATAAATCCAGCTTAAGTAATGAAATGAGTAACGTCCCATGGCATCTGTCAACGTTCAAGTGTCATGCCATAGAACTAGTAAAATGTCAAGTATATAACAACTCTCCGCCTCGTAAGGAAATGCTAAACTTGTAAGGTTAATAAATTAAAAACAAAAACATAATACTTACAAATCCAGCCTTACAGGTTTTTTATCACCCGTTGGGACCTTTTTATTACGGGGGCGTCATCTGAGCTAGCTGCAGTATTTGTGGTATCTAGTATTTGTGATAAGAAAGTTGAAGTATTATATGAATCATATACATCTGTATTTTGAACTGAACTAGAACATGGTGCTGCTTCATTTGACGCAAAAGTATTTGTAACAATTGGATTATTATTCCAGATCAAAATTTGTCGGTTGTATATTAATGTATACAGATGTATTTTCCCTATGGATCTGATTTCCTTTTATTTAAGTATTTCCTTTTTGTACACGTAGCTCTTGTTTGAATGTTTGTACCTACCTCTCTGTAATTCCATTTGCAGCTGGATGATATGGTGCACTGAATTTGTGAAACATTCCATTTTGCTGTATAATTTTTTTAAATTCGTAACTAGTAAACATTTGTGCATTATCTGAAACATTATATCTAAACAATTTGGGATTCCAAATGTACAAAAAAAGTTTCTTATTAAGTTTATGGTAGTTTTGCTTGTCAAATTTTTAACCATATGTATTTCTGGCTATCTAGTATAGGCATCCACTAGAATAAAATAGTATGATACATGAAAGTTCCTGCAAAATCTACGTGAACTCTTTCAAAAGGGGTTCTAGGTGTCTCCCATGGGTGTACTACTGTTTCTTTCTGGTTTATTATTGATTTTGTTGCAGTCTGTACAATTTTTGCATATATCTTCTATATCTTCAGAAATTCCTGGCCACCATCAGTATGTAATTTACTTAAAACTTTTTTACGTAGGTTAGTTGGAATTACTGCCATTTGTTGCTGAAAAATATAATTTCCTTGTAAAGAAAATTCTGTCCGTGGGACATTGAATCTATCCCTAGCATCGATCAGTTTTCCAGTTTATAGAGCATTATAAAGATTTTATGGTGTGAGGTCTCTTGTAAACTTAATTCTTTAAAAGTAACAGGTAAAGTTTCTATTTGATTGATTTCCAACTGATCTTCCACGTCGTAATCGAATTGAGAAGTAGTATCAAGAGGTAATCTTGATATTGCATCAGCATTTGCATGGACTTTTGTATTTTTATACTTGTGTATTTAAAACTTTGAAGAATCAGTGCATAATATTGCATTCTAGTTGTAGTTAGTGTAGGTATTTATAAATTTTTAGATGGAGAGAAACACTTCTCAGTTAGGCACCTTACCACAGCCTGATGATATCGATCAAGGTATCACGGTTATTACCGAACTGATAAATCAAGCAATTGAGATATCAGTCCCCAATAGAGTTATCAATCCCAGCAAACCACCTCTACCTCAATACATTGTCGATAAAATTAAATAAAAGAGACGACCCCTTAGTCAAAACAGAATACAACCTCCTGTCTGCGGTAATTAAACTACAGGTTAATAATCTGCAAGCCAGACAATGTCGCCACCCCCTTCGACCTACAGAAACCACATGGTGATCCTATCATGGCGTGGATCAATAACCTTTTGAAAATTTTTGCCAAATCGGCAAATAAAACTCACCAGGACCTGACAATATTGCCAGGAATTGTATAAAACAGCTACCACCGAGCGTCACCCTCTACCTGACGAATATAGTCAATGCCACTCTCAAACTCTGCTATTTTTCAACTGCATGGAAGGTAGCCAATACAATTATGCTGTTGAAAAAGGGCAAAACCCGTACCGATCTAAAATCTTATAAGCCGATTTCACTTCTAAACGTTCTAGCTAAAGTCTTCGAGAGGATCCTCAAGGAAAGACTGGTTGACTTTACTACCGAACACAATATCATTCCATCTTTCCAATTTGGCTTTAGAGAAGGTCTCTCCCCCAAAACAGCATTGACAGAAATCGTCACATGTCTTACACAAAGTCTAAACGACGGAAAAGTATCCTTAGGCATCTTCCTCGGTGTTTAAAAAGTCTTCAACCAAGTCTGCCATGCTGGACTGGCCAAGAAACTGTTAAACATCCCCTGCCCCTCTCATTCGTTTGACTTATCCATTGATATGTCTTTCAACGTCTAATCACTGTGAAAGTGCGGGGTCACTTCTCTGATTTTTTACTCCTACAGCAGGAGTACCACAAGGTTCAGTGTTGGCTCCCAGATTATACACAAGTTACAATAGTGACTTTCCCAAACCCCAAATCCATTAACACAGCCACTTTGCTCTACGCAGATGATACAGCTCTCGTAAAAACATCACGAGACGTAGACTCAGTACTTAGGTTTTCTTAAAATCACCTTAATCTGGTCGACGGGTGGTGTGGGAGATGGAGAGTAACACCTAACCCAAATAAAACACAAATGATTATCTTTAGACACCCCAGTCCTAGCAGATACATTACACCCATCATATCCAAAAGACACAACCTTAGACTTTGGAGGGACCGACTACAGCTCCGGACATCGACAGCGACCAGATCGAGAACCTCGGTGGAGGTGTTCACACAAACACTAAACTGGGGGACTAAGCTGGACTTAGCTTGTAACAAGGCTGGGAGCAGACTTCGTCTAGACAATGCTCCTGGTGGTAAGTTCGGAAGAACATACCCACGTTCACTCATATATACATATAAAACATTTATTAGGTCGGAGTATAGATCCAACTATATGTCGATGCGCGGCCATCTCACACAAAAACTGCTGGCACTGGAGAGGAGAATCCGGCGTAGAGTAAACAACAAACGCCGCGACTACCCCTCCACGCTTATTCATCACCTGTCGAATATCCAGCCCATCGATGAGAGGCTCTCCTCTCTGAGCAGGAATTACACAAACAAAACCATCCGAGGCCAAAACTTCAGAGTCTAAAACTTACTGAAAACTACCTGCTCGTCCATCGGCAATGTATTCAGAATAAAACCTAAACCTAAAATCCCCTTCCTACCCGCAATACTGCTGGCCCTTGCCAGCAACTAGCTCCCTGATGAATACATTGACATCCAGGAGGCAAGTTTCCTCTATTATCGTCGCAATAACTATTAAAAGCTCACTTTGAGCTTGCCTAGATAGGGAGGGATTGGTTTTCTGTGGTTTGCCGATCTCATTGCTCAATGATACCTCTCTATAGCAGAGGATACAACCACAGCTACCCTCACGCGAATCGCGACTCAATACATTTATTATTTATCAAATTGTATACAAATTCACATATCCGCCAGTATGGCGGATATGTGAATGATATGAATATATGAGAAGTATATACTTTTATTATTTTGGAATTTGTAATTGATGAATAAAGAAGCATTTTGCTCTAAAATTTGAAACCTTTTAAAAGACACTCACTGAATGGAAACAGTTGCACCATTATTATATTGTTATTATTGCTTAACATATAATAATTAATTTCTATAACATATAATTTTGATACATTTGTAATAAAAAAATTTGTTTTTATTCACAACTATATACCATATTTATGTTCAAATACAAAATGCTAAAAAATAAAGATAACACCAACATTAAAAAAAATAAATTGAGAAACCAATTTACTATATTTACGTTTTTATTGATAATTTAATTATTTATTTTAAAAATTATTAATTTAATATTTACAAACAAAAAATTTACTTGACACAGTAAAAATTAAAGATTCCATATCTAAGGAGAACAAGCTTCACAAAACCATAAAGTACCTCGTAAGTAGGTACCTCTAAGAGATTCACACACTTAAAGTGAAACCAAGAAATACTGCAGTTTTCATTTTATCATTGGTTGGCCATCATCAATGCCTTTACATGTACGCCATGTTAAGTTTGCTAAAATATTGCAAAGTAACTCAGGAATTATAAGTTTTTATGAGAAAAACTTGCCTTTTCCATGTAAAATTTTCAAAATTCTTCGTTACACATAATTTTTTCATGATATAATTCAGTTGGAGACCATATTACAAAATGACAATAGTAAACTTGGAGAGAGCCATTTGAATTTGATAGTGATATTTCTTCTTCTTCTTCAAGTGCCCTGTCCGTTGCGAACGTTGGCTATTAACATGGCAATTTTGATCTTGTTTGCGGCGCTTCTGAATAGTTCGACCGATGTGAGCCCGAACCACTTCCGCAGATTTTGGAGCCACGAGTGTCTTCTCCTGCCTGGCCCTCGCTTACTGTCTATTTTTCCCTGGACAATCAATTGTAGCAGACGGTACTTATCGTGTCTCAATATGTGGCCTAGATATTCAAGCTTTCTTTGTTTAATTGTATTCACGATTTCTTTCTCCTTTCCGATTCTTTGGAGTACCTCTATGTTGGTGACATGTTCGGTCCAGGATATACGAAGAATGCGTCGGTACACCCACATTTCGAATGCTTCTAGTTTTCTCGTTAGCGTCTCCGTCAGCGTCCAGGCCTCCACGCCATACAGCAAGATCGGAAAAATTGTAGCATTTAACTATACGTAGTTTTAGGGGAAGAGACAAATCCTTGCTTATGAGGAGCTTTTTCATATTGCTAAATGCTGCTCTAGCTCGTTCTATTCTCGCCTTAATTTCTATGGTCTGTTTCCATTTTGCATTTACGTTGGTGCGAAGGTACACATAAGATTCTACATGGTCAATTAATATGTTACTTATCCGTAATTGTCGAGCAGGTTGTTGCTTTTTGCTTATCAGCATCCACTTTGTCTTCTTGAAGTTGAGGCTCAGGCCGTATTCCTCACTAACTGAATAAAGTCTTTCCATTACTTGTTGTAATTCGTCTATGGTACTGGCAAGGATCACCGTGTCGTCGGCGTATCTTATATTGTTCGTTAACTCGCCGTTTATTTTAATGCCCTCATTTGCATTTTCCATACATTTGTTAAATATTCCTCGAATACATATTGAATAGGAGTGGGATAATATACACCCCTGACGGACACCCTTTTGATCTGCACGCTTTCAGTGAGTTCGTTGCCAATTTTTGCTCTTGCTGTTTGACCCCAGTATAGTTTGCCACAATTCGAATGTCCTTGTCGTCAATACCTGTCTTTCGCAGAATACCTATCAATTGTTCATGATTGACATTGTCAAATGCTTTTCTAAAATCTACAAAGCACAGATACACGTCTTTATCAACGTCTCTACACCGTTGTATAAGCACCTGGAGAGCGAAAATTGCTTCTCTAGTTCCATAGACAACATAAATAGTGATATTTATGTTGTCTATTTAATCGAACTTCTTCATCAGGATTTCTAATAAGACATAATGAAGGTAAGTTTATGAACTCTGCTATTGACATATCTTTTAATAAATAAGAACATTTCACTTCTAAGCACCCTTACTGCAATATTTGCAAAAAATGGAATACTGGAATATTTGCAAATATTCAGGCTTAATGAAAAATCCAGCATGTTTATGACTAGATTTTCATAGGTAGAATGAATATTTTCGGAAAGGTTCTATTGCATTTTTTTATAATTTGCACTGGTTTTAAACAAATGTACTGGATAACATATAGTTTTAATTAGGGATAATGTCGGTTTTTCAATGCGAGAATTGGCAGCTGCTTTAAATTCGATACTGTTATTCTTCCTCTTCATTGATGAAACAATTGTTCTGACTTACTTTGGTCTCATGTACTCTTTTTAATGGTTATACATTCACTTTCATCCTAACTTATAACTAAGTTATCAACAACTTTAATTAACTGAATGTATGTGTATAAAATTAAATAACAAAGAAAATGGGTTAATTGGTGATATCGACATTCTTCTTAATGACTCAGCCATTCGCTCAGCAAATGGTTCTGTCACTTTGCTTAAAACGGATGAACTTCCAGCTTTTGCGATGTCAGTCAAAAACTATACAATATGGTCATCACTCATGCAAAGCACTTCTGAGGGAATTCATGATCCAGAAAATATTTTGCCAAAATCAATACCTCTAATTGGTTTACATTCAACCTTTGCAGTTTTGGGCACATTTCAGAGGGACCTCACATCTGTACATGCTATATTATCTTTTGATGCAGCTATATATTGTAGTGCATACAATATCACACCAACATGGCTATACACTTCTGCACCTGCCATTCATGTACAATGTCCTGTTTCTATACTTCCATCTTGGTTACACCTAACCCATGCTTGTAGTGGTAGCTCGTTACTTTTTTGTGAATGTTTAATCTGTAACAATAAAAGAACAAGTTAACATATTGTAACAACTAGCAAAAAACATTAGAGAGATATCGCAACGTCAAACGTTAATACCGTTTCAACACGTAAATAACGGATAACGGTCTATTGAAACGCAGGTATCAAGAGAGTTATCGCAAATTGTTCTGGGCGGGGTACGATAAGACTTAACGTTATTATGACAACCGACATTAAATGTAACCTAAAATAGAATAGAAATCTGCCTAGAAATTAATGTTAGTAATACTCGAATACTTAACTGTTTTTATTGAAAAATGGATTTCAAAATTGATGCAGCAATAATAGCTGGTGCCGATGATAATGAAATTGAAGATTTAATTCTTGTTCATTTCCTAGAAGGAGAAGGTATTGAGCAAGCAGAAGTGCATTTTAATTTTAATGATTTAACCAATAGTCAATGCAAAGATTTCTTTTGGTTTAGCTCCCATGACATTGGATTATTATTTAATTTGTTAAGAATTCCAAATGAAATACGAACTGCCAATAGGAATAAAGTAACAGGTAAACAAAGTATACCAAATTTAGTTGTATCAAATGATTTGAAGTTTATTATTTTTAGAGTTAATTGCTCTCTGTATCCTATTAAGAACAAGAAGGTTAATTTACCGAATCGTCTGAAGGATATTCAACATTTAAAACTTTTGCTGCAAGATGTAGAAAGTGTATAATAATGTAGCAGTTATATTTACGAATATTCATACTTGTTTGTATGGCAGTGAAACAAGAGATTTTTTAATACAGAGTCACCCACTGTACAAGAATATTTAAGAATTTAAGAAAAAAATAAACTAACAAAAATTGAATTAGTTTTATTTCTACTAAAATCTACCCATTTAAATATTTCAACCTTAATAAACAATGGAATGCTAGAAAAAAATTAAAAAGCACATATTAACAAAATAAATAATTTACATAATCCTTAATTACATTACAATGTAAAAAATAGCATTCTCAAAAAAAATACATAAAATTAAATTTACAATATATCAGTAGTATCATAACAAAACATTTATTTAAGGAGTTACCATTTTTTACAAGTATATAACAAAATTGGATTAGTTTTATTTTTCTACTAAAATTTACCTATTTAAATATTTCAACCTTAATAAACAATGAAATGCTAGACACAAATTAAAAACCACATATTAACAAAATAAATAATTTACATAATTCAAATAATGTAAATACATTACGATGTAAAAAATAGCATTTTCAGAAAAAAATACATAAAATTAAATTTAAAATATATCAGTAGTGTCATGACAAAAAATTTATTTACGGATTTACCATTTTTACAAGTTTATAACGTTAACCTGTACAAAGCATAAGGTGCATTAAATAAATCAATCCAAAATATTTAAAAAAAGAAACACGTTAGAAAATAATACAAAATATCTTAATAACTTATATCCTAAGCACAAAAGTTTAAAAACTTTAGTCTAAACAAAATAAGAACACACGTGTTTCTCAACAAACCAAACAAGATAATTCAGTCAGTTTATATAGTTTCTAAATTTGTATTCTTTGAAATAAGTTTTGTGTTTCATCCCAAATGTCAAATTATCGTTTAACGTAATTACCACCCCTTATTTCGACCCAAATAGCGGAAGCCCTTATCCGTTATTAACGTAACATTCACTATGCGCTTGCGTACATGTCAAAATAGCGTATTCCGCTATTAGCGTGCGATAAAAATGCACTTGCGATATCTCTCTATTTGCTCCTCAAATGCTATACTCACTTTCCATAATGTCACTTGTCATTTACAACTTTTGACCCACAATTACTCACAAAACCTGCTTTGCTTTAAAGTATTTGTATGCTTGCAGGCTTTTGTAAGCTTTAATTTGATGTTGTGTGTAAAAACTGGTGCTCAACACTAGATATACCCGGTTCGCTATTCCCAGTCCGAACTGTCTAGTGATTTTAGTAATTATTTTTTTTCGAAGTTAGTTACTTTTTGACAAACTCGAAGTGGCTGGAAAATACTATACAACCAAGCATACGTGCTCTTAGTCAATATTAATGTAAACAAAAGTAAATAAAATAGAACTTTGCCGACAATCAATATTTATTTATTTACACCGTATAATGTATTGATAACAAATAATAAAATTATTTATTGTACAAAATAAAAAAGTGGGAATAAATTCTACAAAATTAAGAAGTCAAAGTGAGGTTAAATAAGAATAAGACACAGCAAGTTCCTTATGTATTTACAACATTTACATAATTCGATAAATACATTTTAATGAACAACTTACTTTAACAGGGTTTTCATTCGGTAAAAAAAAATGGTAAGCATTTTGAATAAACCTTTGTGCAGTTTTATTATCTTGTAATCTGGGAACAGCATCCTTACTAATCTAAAAATATTAACTTTAAAAAAAACTTTTTAAAAAACATTTTATCATATTTATTAAGAAAAACACATTAGCTGATGGAACAAATGGAAAACTTTGACTATCCATAATAATAAAATTTAAAATATAACTAACTAATTAACTGAATAGAACTAACAAAAGAATTAAACAAAGATAATAAAACTATATTAAATTAAAAATTAAATATTTTAAATTGTAACAATTCAAATATTATATTTTAAATATACATGAAAAATTTGATGGTTTAGTATACACTTCCACTGTTTAGAATAATTCTTCTTTTTTTTCAAAGAAAGAAGTCTGCAATAGTAGTATACTTGAGCTATTTATACTGAGAAGTAGGAATTGTTGTGTTGTAGGTTTCCGACAATGAGTCTGTCAAAATATGCCCTAGCTAAGCGAATAGACAATAGCTCACTACATTTATGCTACTTGTTGGGGGAAAATCATTTGGATTGTAACTTAATTCAATTTCTGAAATAGTATATGGATCTATGTTGTTGATTAGTTTTAATTTCTCTAGATATTGCTTGCTACATCATAATTTCAAGTTATCGAAGTAATGACTTCGACCCATTTCTGAAACAAAATAATATTCATCAAATTAATAAACAGTTAGGTTTCTTATCAATTAAAAAGGTGTAAATGTCTTTACTATATTATAAAAAATATTTTGAGTCGCACTTAGTTCAAAAATGTTAAAATTTTATTGATAAAAATATGTTATTTTAATTTCAGCAGCTCATTTTGTGTTAACACTAAAATGTTTAAATGAAGCTAAATCTATAACTGAGAAATATTAGCGATATGCCGAATATGCTAATATATATAAGTACATTCTTATCAATAATTATAAGGATATATTGACAATAATTGTGGTTGTTAAAGGACTTAACTAAACTATTATGAGCTTTTCAACTTACCTCATTAAATTATAAATGAAGGGGTTAGAAGTAAAACCACCTAAGTAAAATTTTCACCAAAACGACTTTAGTGATGTTTCACGTTCTGAATATCTTATATTGTTTGGTAGTAAAATCGACTACGCTCCAACCCTACTTTATCGCCATCTTTTGATGAATAGAAAAAACAACCAAAATGAAATTCACCAATCGTTAAGAGCAGAAATCGCCTTAGCGCACCTAGGCTGTTTTACCTCCAAACAAGCGCCTGGATATAAATATATTTTTATTACTTATGTTGTTTGGGTTCCACTCAACGGTTTGGATTTGCTTATTGGCGATGTCAAACGAAAGAGGCGGCACGGTGCGGTAAAATTTTGAACTGGTGCACGTAGGATAACAAAACATTTTGTATTTAGTTCTACACACATAACATAGTTATGAACATTTTAAATATTATTAAATAAAGCACAATAAGGTAACAAAATGTTAAAAAGTAAATGTAAACCGTATTGCTTTGCACCGCAATGCAGTAATTATCGATCGGAAGGAATAACTATGCACTTTTTCCTCGTGACAAAAATCTATAAGATCGTTGTGCACAGGAATTAAAAATTGGGAAATCGATATCAAGTGATATGATGGTGTGTTCACAGCATTTTTTATCAACAGATTTTTTTTTTCAATTAAATTTTCTGAACAGAATTGCAACATTTATTATATATAATGTGCCTACCTAACCTAACCACATATATACACTAAAATAGATCTTAATTCAAATTTTTCTGCAGCAGGGCAAAAGAAATTTCAAAGAAAGGTGTTGTTCCCTCTCAATGCCTTCTTAAAGGAAAACACGAAAGAAAAATCAATGAGGAACTGGTGAATGCTAGACTAATGCGTAATAAAACACGCACATTCCTCACTGGCGGGCTTTACAAGTGCATTTTGCCACCCACTCTCTTAACACGTCCACAGTGATTTCATGTGGGGCACAATTTAAATTAGTCGTTTGCACATACAAACCTACTAATTTGTTATTATATTTGCCACACAACACAACGTGGCCAGCCTTTAACAAGGCCTCGCTTTGTTTTAAAGGTCTTTTTGTGTCTCCTATATATTTCAAAATATGGAGCAGACTAACTTCAATTTCTTTATTTGCCATTGCGTTAATAAAAAAATAAATGGAAGGTAATAAATACGGATAATTTTTAGACACAGCAATCGTTCACCTACAAAGATTATGGTAGTTCCGTTTTGTTTTCCTACGTGCGTGATCAGCTGATCATCTGTCAAAGCGCCCCCTATAGTTCGTTGACATCGCCAATAGCGTGTAGGTTATACTTCTTTAGTAGATGAACAGCAGTGTTTCAAGTGATACTATTGTTTGCAGAAATGATATATTTTGTCATTATAATATTTGGATCATGTTTTTTGAGTTTTGATATTATTTTTAGAGTCAGATAGTGATCCATACGCTACAGATAGAGAATCTGATTTTATTCCGAGTGAATATGAAGAAGATAACGACAGCGATAATTCTATAATATCTGCCGAGGAAGCAACTATAAGCACACATGTGGAGTATAATATTTGAGTAGTAAAAGTGTGTGTTTTAGCTTGTTAGTTTTAATTTAAGCATATTATCCCTAACAAAAATTAATTTATTATGTAAATATTAAACTTGTAAATACCGGTAAATTTAGTACCTACCTTACAGTTATGTACTTTTAGAAATTTGGAAGTTAAGTTCAACTTAAGGGTTTAACATATTTTTCCTTTTCAGTAATTCCTAAAATTTACCGAAAAAGGAAGCGAAACATACATGCATGGAAGCGGAATAAAATCACAAATAAGGGGCTTGCTGGCTAAGAATATGGAAGCAGAGAAAAGTTGAAGAGAAAGAAATGTGTCCAGGAGTATATGCATACGTGTAGGTACCAATGTGGAATATTTAACTACATTGAAAGTAAACGACTCTTCTCTAAGTTGGACAGTTTACCAACCTGCAAACAGCTTTTTTAGCTTCATATCAGAAAAACTGAACCTAAAAAAAACTGGCTAATAGCAAAAAAATTACAGTACAGAAATTAAACTTCTTGACCGCCGTGTATGCAGACTTTTTCCTAAAAACTTTTGATATCAGAGACAGTCGCTTTAAGGTTATGTGTAAAAAAGTTAACAAAAACAATTTTGTGGAGCCTGATAAAAGAAGAAAATATGTCCCAACCAACAAAGTATCAGAGAACGCAAGAAAAATAGCGAATGAATATATCAGATCATTACTACGTAATAGGAGTCATTACTCTTATAATCAAAATCCAAATACGAAATACCTTTCGTCCGATTTAAACATTAGCAAAATGTATGGTCTTTACAAAGATAATAATTGCACTGATAACGATAAACCCCCAGGAAGGGATGAGGGATTATATTTTCAATACTGAATTCAATTTAAAATTTCACCATCCTCATTCAACTCTTGTTATAAATGCGATCGGTTGGTAAACTTAATATCATCATCAACTGAAGACGAAAAAAGAAGTACGAGACAATTTAAGTATCAAAAATGGCAAAATTTATAACAGCTGCTAGAGTTCATACCCCCACTTACCATCAATTTTATAATGATTGGCCGCAGGAGTCAAAGCAGCAAAAAACACAATGAAAAAAGGAAGCACTGCTGTTAAGTCTTCAAAGAAGATGCCAACGTCGAAAAAGACGACTACATAGGTTTTTTCTCAGATTATGCGTAACTCTGGTGTTATAAAAAAGTAAAATTTGTATTTTTTTTTAAAGAAAAAATAAATATTAATTGAAAATTAAGCTTTTGTTTAGTTCTTTTTGTGTATTACAAATCCATTTTTGCTTAAAGGTAAAACAACCTAAGTGCATTTTTTTGTCGAAAGAGGTAAAAAAAACTAAAATAATTTCTCACCAGAAGTATCTTTAAAATTTTATACTTATTTTGAATTGTTTAATACTTTAAAATTTTAATTTTGAACATCCAGAATTTTTAAAAGAGCAAAAACTTTGATGCTTTATTTCTCAAAAGGTGTATTTTGCTACTTAGGCGGTTTTGCTTCTGACCCCTTCAAATATCTTCATGTAATCAATGTGAATTAGAATTACATTAAAGAATATTGGTTTTTATCAATTATTAGGTCTACTAATTATATTTGGATAACTACAATTAAATATTTGTCTATTACTGCAAACACAATGTTATTCAATCCATTGTTTGCCCTCCAGACATTTTGACAGTTCGGTTTGAGGTTATGTGTTGGACTGCCTAGAAACATGATGTTTAAAATTACATCATGTTTATTAAGAAATTACAAAAATATTAAATGTTTCAATTATTCACATCTAGTTAAACGACATGTTTCGAAAAATAATATAAAGCTTAGTCCTGCAGGTTTGACTGTTAGTGTGTTATTTAGCAAAAAATATTTATTAGCTTCAAATACTGTTTCATCAGGGTTGTTAATGTTCATTGGGGATTTATGCCAACAAGAATTAGAATACAGACAAAACCTGTTAAACAAGCGTTATGATTATGCACGATTAAGTAAGTGTTTCTAGTTATTTTCAAAAATATTTAATATTATTGTTATTAAAATGTGCAATTTCTTCAAGTTGAGGTTTATCTAATCACAGTTTAATTTTTTAATTATTTTTAGCACGGATGTTTATAGTAGGTTTAGCCTTGGGTCCCATACATCATTATTATTATATTGGCATTGCGAAAAAATGGCCAGAAAGAACAACAAAAGTTATTTTATGGAAAATTGCATTGGACCAATTTATAATGTCTCCAATTTGTATTGCTTGTTTCTTTTTTGGGCTAAATGCTCTTGAAATGAGACCATTTAAAGAAGCTGTTAATGAATTTAAACAAAAATTTTATGCAGTCTATACCGTATGTATTACTTATTTCAATGCCTCATTGTTTATAATATTACCTCACTTTTAAAGATTAACTTGAATTTTATTTATTTTACTTTGATTTAAATTAGCACTACCATTTGTTTTAAAATATGATGCATGAGTTATGATCTATTGATCCGTGTATCATAGTTATAATCTGTTTACTAAAATTGAATAAATTGAACCTATTTCTTTAACTTAGTTCTGTTAGCTTTGTATGTAAACATCTATTTACTTCATCTTGCAAGGTTGATATTCTTATTTTCATTATCAGTTGCTACAACTTACTGATCATCAATAAATTAATAGACTACAAATCAATATAACTACTAATCATTTTGTTATGATCTATTGATCCTTGTATCATAGTTATAATCTGTTTACTAAAATTCAATAAATTGAACCTATTTCTTTAACTTAGTTCTGTTAGCTTTGTATGTAAACATCTATTTACTTCATCTTGTTTATTTTATGTTTATTTTCATTATCAGTTGATACAACTTATTGATCATCAATAAATTAGTAAACTACAAATCAATATAACTACTTCTAATCATCTTCAACATATTCAACATTATATCTATTGTTGATAATTCATTATCTGAATTCATTTCCATTCATTTTCCATCCACTCCTGAATGTAGGTCTCTCCCAATTGCTTCCATCTTTCTCTATCTTGCGCCAATCTAATCCACTGTTTGCCTGCCACTGCTCTTATGTCATCTACCCATCTTTTTTGAGGTCTTCCCATGCTTCTTGTTGTGATCCTTGGTCTCCATTCTAGAATTCTCCGTGTCCACCTGTTGTCATTATATCGGGCTACGTGACCTGCCCAGCACCATTTTATTTTTGTAATTTCTTCCACAATATCCCTAATCTTCTACGTTCTATGTCTTATCTTGGTGTTTCTAATCTTGTCTCTTAGTGATATTCCAAGCATGATTCGTTCCATTGCTCTTTGCGTTGTTTCTAATTTTTTGGCAGATTTTTTGGTAAGTGCTACTGTCTCCAACCCGTAGGTACAAACAGGTAGTATGCATGTGTTATACACCTTTTTCTTTAAGTTTATAGGAATGGAGGTGTTTTTCAAGATATGTGCTAGTTTGCCGAAAGCGCCCCAAGCCAGTTGTGTTCTTTTAATTTCAGCATCTGGATTTGGTTTTCCTAGTTTGATAACATGACCTAGATATACATAATGTTCCACATTTTCTATGGTATGATTTTGTATTGTTATATTTGTCTGGTCTCGGCTCAGTATTTTTGTTTTGCTGTAATTCATTTTTAAGCCTACCGCTCCTGAAACTGCATTTAATTGTTGTAACATATCATTTAGTTCTTGGATATTATCGGCTATTAAAACTATGTCATCTGCGAATCTCAAGTGGTTTAAGTATGATCCGTTGACATTGATACCTTTATTGTTTCATTCCAGTTTCTTAAAAATATCTTCTAGAGCAAGGGTAAATAGTTTGGGAGAGATGGTGTCTCCTTGTCTTACTCCCCGTTGTAGTCTTATGGGATTAGTTTTTGTGCTTTCGTCCAGCTTTATATGCATGGTGGCATTTTCATATATGTTTTTAATTATATATATATATATATATATATATATATATATATATATATATATACGAGGTCTGGCTATTAAATAACGAGACTGCGCGCAGAAGGCGTCCTAGGGGGGTAGGGTGGGAAATGAATGCAGCGTTGGATAGCTGGAAGTGTCTACTCTTTCAGTACGAAAGCACGTTTTTGTCGCTGTAGTAGTATTTTTTCTGTAGAGGTTTAAAACGAACGTGTTTTTTTTTTCGTACCGATAACAATGTGTGACGAAAAACACGAGCAACGGATCAATGTGAAATTTCTCGTTAAATTAAAAAAAAAACTCCGACTGAGTGCTATAAGTTGTTGAAAGAGGCCTATGGTGAGAATTCTCTATCTCGTGCGCGTGTTTTCGAATGGTATAAAAGGTTTTCTGAAGGTCGAGAGAGCACCGAGGATGACCAACGTCCAGGTCGACCTGTCTCTGTTTCAACTCCGCAAATAGTGACCAAAATAAATGAAATTGTGCGCGTAGATCGTCGCATGAGTATTCGGATGATTGCTGAGACTGTAAACGCCAATAAAGAAACTGTCAGAAAAAATTTACATGACGAATTGAACATGAAGAAAGTCTGTGCTAAGTTGGTCCCAAAAAAATTTGACCCCTGACCAAAAGCTCGTCTGTCAACAGATCTGCTCAGATTTTCTTCAGCGGTTAGATGAAGAGCCTGAATTGATGGAAAACATCATCACTTGCGATGAAACCTGGATATTCCAATACGATGTTGAAACTAAGCGGCAATCCATACACTGGAAAACTCCTGCATCGCCGAGAATGAAAAAAGCAAGGATGTCGAAATCAAAATTTAAAGCCATGCTAATCGTTTTTTTTTTTCGACATCAACGGCATCGTGATAACTGAATGGGTTCCGGAGGGTCAAACTGTAAAAACTTACTATTTGAAAGTTTTGGCAACGCTCCGAGAGCGAGTTCGTAAGGCACGGCCGGAGTTGTGGAAAAACAAATCGTGGATCTTGCACCAGGACAATCCACCTGCCCATAACGCGCTGTCTGTGAAGCGTTATTTAGCCGCTAGAGGCACTCCAGTGCTCGAACACGTGCCGTACTCGCCTGATTTAGCACCCTGTGACTATTTCCTGTTTCCGAAGATCAAGTCTGCCTTAAAAGGAACCCGGTTCGAGTCGATGGAAGAGGTGAAGCGAAAATCGGCGGAGCTCCTAAATGCTCTTACAAAAGAAGACTTCCAGCATTGCTTTGACCAATGGAAAAAACAAATGGAACGGTGTGTGGCCAGGGAAGGGGAGTATATTGAAGGGGAGCATTCGATTGTAGAATAATTTTTAAAATCAAACTCTTTTTCATAATCAGTCTCGTTATTTAATAGCCAGACCTCGTATATATATTATATATTTCTTTACTGTTTTTTGTTTTAGGCTGATTGGCTGATATGGCCCCCTACACAATGGGTAAATTTTTATTATGTGAATGTCAAATACCAAGTGCTTTATATAAATGCTATTACAATGTTATATAATGTATTTCTGTCCTATATAAAACATGTACATGGAGAAGAACAGAAACTTTCTGTATCAAATGATGTGCTTACAACACCTGAAAATAACAACCCTTCAATAAGTAGTTAGTTACAGGAAGCCTTTTGTTTCAAAATTTGAATGGAACTAACTAGACCTAACTAAATTAATTGTATGAGAGGTATAGAGAATTATATATTATTTATTTATTTTATAATTATTTTTAAAAGTATTATTATTTTTTTAGAAGGTACAACTAAATAAAAAATATATATATTGTATATTATTTGTAAATATTTAATAAAACTTGTGATATTGTAATTCTATAGTTTTACAATTGTTGAATAAAAATGTCTACAAATGCCTACTTTTTTTTTAATTGGAATGTTAATATTTTTCTATAATAGCATATTGTCCTCAACCAAACAACACCACTTAACTCATTTTCAACGTTATAGGAGAGCAATAACAAAACAAATTACTTTTGTTCATGATGAACCCAGCAAACTGGCCTCCAATGGTGGTTTTGGAATGATAAATGAAAAAGATATGTGGTGTTGTGGTTAGAAATGTTATACCTGGTGTTGTTGCTTCATTGCGATTACAGAGAAATCTATTGAGATTTTTTCACATCTAAAGTTATTCAGATATTCCACATGAGATTTTGTATCGAATGAAACAAAAACTCCATTTATCAAAAAATTTAGCTACATGGTGTTGCTTGGTCAACAACAATATGTACCATATAATAGCTATTATACAGATTGGACGAATTTAAAACGGATCATACAATTTAATATATGTCTGTTTGAACTGCATTTGAAATAGTGGACCAATATAAAACTTGGACAAAAATAAATCCATACCTGGGTTTAGACATTGTATAAAATATCATTCAACTATCTGCCTCGGAACAATGTTGTTTGCGTAACAATGGTTTGCGTAAAACTGGTTTGACAGCATAATAAAATCGTAGATTTATGTGTAGCTTTAAATTTTTATAATTTCAGAATCCAGCAGCCCGCTGAAGTATTGGATTTTTATAATATAATTATTTGACAACCTTTTGTTGGCCAACCACCTACAGCAAAATTGAGCCGAAATACATAATATTTCGTATGTTCCGAATTTATTTATATATAATAGTAAAGATAAAAAAGTGATGAATTTTAATTGTGTTAAAAAGTTAGTCAGTGCCAGATGGAAGAAAGCAACCCAAGTCCTATATAAGTTTAATTTAATTTAAAACTTGTCGGAATGTTTGGAGATAGGATCGCAAAATGTTTTCTATCTGGTAAATCAAAAGTATAGTGCCCCGTTTTTTCTATATACGGCATGTCTCTCTCTCAATTTTTTTTGTATTTCTTAATAATTTTTGTTTTTTGTATACAACCTAAAAGTTTGTATGTTCAGTAATACTTTTTATTCAGCTAATTTATATATTTTGATAATTATGCTATAATTGAGGTAATGTCACCTTTTCTAAATGTTGCTATTTAAATTCACCTTTCAGCTCTACCCACTTATAAAGGAATTTCATCTAATTTTAGGAATATTTATTTAATTACTTGATTTGTCTAAATTTACGTTTTTGTTTTTGTTGCTATTTGTCTTATTTTGATTTGTTTACTTTGTTAATGTATTAACATTCTATAAAACTTTTACCTGGTTGAAATTTTTTGATATAAAAATTTTTAATATGTAGCAATTATTTGTTTAATACTCTCTCATAATTTTCCTTTCTTCTGGTAATAAATAAGAAAGTAAATCTGACAGGAGTGTAGAGCGACAATATAAGATAAGTGTGTTTGTTTCTCCTTCTTTTTTACTATATATGCATTTTGGTTTTTTAACCTATCTGTCATTTTTTAATATTTTTCAAACCAACCTTCTCATAGTTACAGTGTCGAGTTTTTCTAGTCCCTCGTTTGCAAGTTGAACATACTTACTCCTGGATTTCCTATTTTTTAATCTCCCTTTATATCCAGACAAGTATCGTATTACTGTATTGCCAGGAAATAAATTACAGATTACACTATTTCATCCCAGGTGTATCCTAAAACTTCCTGTTAACTTAAAGATTTAAGAGATGTTCTTTTCTTTTTATAATGATAGATTATTTTCGGTGTTAAAGGTAGTGGTCTCGAATTATTTGAACAGTAAGTTTCATTTACATACTTCCGTTTTGTAAATGACACTTTCGGATTTGGCAGAGCCATATAGAAAGGAAACTTAAAAATTTCATAATCACATTGACAATTTATTTCATTTTAATAAGTCCAATTCGAGTTGAAACGTCTAGGAAAAGTATGGAAATAAAGATTGTGTGAAACAGAACGAATAAACAGCAATACCTAATGATTCATACTTTCAAAACGGTAAAGATTTATATCCGTATAATAAAAATGATCGAATTGAAAAACTTTTACAAAAAATTGATTCCATGCAATATGAGTATTTTCAAATCAACGAACACGTTACAAGAAAGTTAAAGATCTAAGAGAATTTTTCTACACTTCAGGAATTAACCGCATTACTTGTAAATGGGCTTCAGTGTATATTGAAAAAAAAAATTATTTATATTTCTCAAGAGAAATATGAAATTGCAGAACACACAATTACACAATATAACCACTAAATTTTATTCGAGAAATAGAAGTGGTTAATAAAACATCACCATATCCACGAATGTTCAGAAAGGAAGTCGAAATCTAAAAACACCTAATCTAATGGTAATTAACCACAATTTCTGTTAATTACACATTACATCAAGTCTATACCTTAGAAGACAACATTTGCTTCTATCATACGTTTCCACTACATTAAGTAATCCTTCCAACTCCATTTACCATCTTACTACCTCTGTACCTGATTACGCCATTAACAACTCCTCTCGCACAGTTATAGAGCCATTTCTGCAAATACTCCCCGTCTATTAAAGAACACTGGCCTATCATTCACCCTGCCCATCTCTTCACTACTTACCCACCCCCTACTCTTATAAAGGAAGCCTTCCTAGAAATACTAGAGAAAACACCTTTTGATTTAGTTCTTTACACTGATGCCTCCAAAAATTCTTGCGTAGTAGGATGCGCAGTTACTACTTTAAAAGATCTTATAAGTTCCACTCGGTTGCCTTCATCATGTAGCTTTTAAATGCATTTCCACGTCATTCAAATGTAGCACTTTGTACCGATTTTCTTTCATATTCTCAATAAAATCAATATTTACTAATCATCCACTAGTTCAGCGTATACACGACATATACTGATCTCTTTATGCGCAAGAAACAAAAGTCTCAATTATCTGGCTTCCATCACACATTGACCTTGTCGGTAACGAAACTACTGATCGCCAAGCTAAAGAAGCGATTACTTCATCAATTAGGCAAACAATGATCCTACTAAGTAAAAACCTTAAAACTAAGTTTAAAAAGTCAATCATAGAATCTTGGCAAGCTCGTTGGAATAACTGTCATACAGCCCTATGCAGCTTAAAATTGTGCTCTTACTAGAGCTACTATAGATATTCTAAACTACCCAAGTGAATACACCAAAGTACTACAGTTCCTCAAAAACACTAATCTTGTTAATAATATTTAATACCTATTGTGCAATTTTTAAGAATTATGATGGATGAACGTCCAACATGTCAATAGTGCAGTTGTTTTATTAACGTAAAACATATATTAAAGGACTGCCAACAGTACACCAGCCATGCCCGGAAATATAACTTGAAGATATCGCTTGCAAATATTCTAAACTATTCAAGGGAATACACTGCCAATGGCCTTGGTTGTCAAGGCACTTAAGCTAAATAAAAAAAATATGTTGTTACTTAATAAAAAAATTCTTCTAATTAAATTTTATGTGCCTCATTCATATTAAAATTGCAGACATATACACAATTTAAAGTATATGACTTTAAAATGATATTGTCAATATTTTTGAATTGCCTTCTTGAGACAACTTTATTGGAAGATAGTTTATTTGATTCGAAATGGGAAAACCAAGGCGAAGGATATGAAGGAAACTCTTTATAGACTTCGAAAGCGCACTTGACAATATAGACCGAGAATTCTTAATACAAACAATGAAAGGACTTAATATAACAACATAACTAATAGTATTGATTAAAGAAAATCTAAAAATAGAAAGTAAAATCCGGATACAAACGAAATAATAGATGTGAAAAGGGACTACGTCAGGGAGACGCCCTATCAAGCACCTTGTTCATCACGCTCGAAAAAATACTAAGAGATACAACAGTCGAGAAAAAATAATTAATAAAAGTGTGCAAATACTAGCGTTTTCAGATGAGATTGACATAATCAGAAAGTCAAGATGAGAAATAATATAGGCATTCAATAAAATATAACGAGCTGGACAAAATAGTGGACTTAAAATCAATTATACCAAAACAGGATATATACATGCGAGTAAAAAAGCAGAAATAAGGTAGCTACAAGATTTAATGATAACAACGTTGCAGAGGCAGTGAAGCATCAAATATTCATCGCCAATAAATATTATCAAGGTTTAATTAGGCAACTAAGATCAGATATCGTCGCAAGTACAATAAAATTCCAAGTACACACTACCTTAAAAGACCGATATTTACATACGGTTTACTTCTACGGTCAGTATATCTTTCGTTTTTTTTTGCGACTGTTAAGTTCCTGATTTTTATTAAGTTTTTCTGCTTCGTGATTTGGATTACGTCTTTCAGTTGGACTCTGTGAAACGCTTTTGTGAGATCCACAAAGAACAGGAAAAGGGGTTTGTTGAACTCTATGGATTTCTCTATCAGTTGCCATAATATAAGGATCGGGTCGGTTGTAGATCTATTGGTCCTTAATACTATGGTGTACATTAACTTCTGTGACAAAATTTTTCTTAAGAATTTTAATGTAGACTAGAGCAGCGTTATTCCTTTGTAATTATGTGGGTCGGTTTTTAGTTATTTTTTGTATATTGGTATTGTTATGCTTGTTCTATATTCCTCTGGTATGGTATATCTTACCTTTATCAATTCTACCACGATCTCTGGGCTACCGTACTTAATAAGCTACTAAAAAAAGGGAATTATACTGGGCCACAATGTAACAAGAGACGTAGAAAATAGAATGAAAGCAAATGTCGAAATTGAATAATTAAAAGAGGAAAACATAGTAAGATACATAAAATCTGTTCGCTTACCTGGTGCCCAGGTGCAAACTTGTTACTCGGTGATTTTTGGGCTTGCTGAAGACGAATATTGTCGTCGGTGGTCTCCAACCTGCTCAGGACTAGCTTGTCTCTAGGAGTTTTGTGAAAATTTGATACAAGGAGGTTTTTGGGATCGCTCAAATATAGTATCGACTTTGCACGGCTTTTGTATCGAATTTTCACAAAACTACAGGGTGGTGGACTACATAAAACTACAGAAGAGTGCCGTTTTGGGGACCAGGTGCCTCAGAAACAATCGCTGTCATGATATTTATGATCAGCAACCCCAAAGAAACGAATTTGCACTGATTTTGTATCGAATTTCCATAAAACTTCAGACGATACCCGTCCTGTGCACCAGATACCTCGGAAACGTCCTGATATTCGTACTCAGTGACCTCAAAAACCTCCGAATAGTACTACTGAACTCTACCGTAACCTCTCCCTACTTAAATTTCCGTCAATTATTTCCGAATTACAAATTTATTATTTTTCATGACTTGTTCAATATTGAAATTTTCTATTGGACATCACTTTAGTTCACAAAATTTCCTAATGCTCTTACGAATCGAATGCAACAAGTTTCATTGAGATCCAACTGAGAAATTATTTTTTTTACCGTTTCAATACAAAGAGTATAAATAGATCAGATAATCGAGGAGCACACCAGTGCGCGACAGAAGGTTATGACCGTTATTGTTTTGCTTTTGATAATGTCTACAGCAGTGGCAGAAGAAACACTAGAAGAAATAATTCAAGATAATGGTCTATAAATTACTAAACCACAAAACCCGACCGCGAAAGCATGCACTCTTTAATATTACCTTTAATATTTTCAGGCCATCCCAAATTATTTCAAGTATGTATAGGATTAAAAAAATATTTCTTTAAACAAGTTGTATATATTTAAAATGACATTAACGATTTAAGAAAATTTGATAATTTACATTATGAAATATGATAATAATAAAAGAGATAATAGTTACACTTATAAAATAAACGGTATTAAACAATCTTATCCTAAATAAAACTAGTTAACAGCCACTTGTCCCATTGGTTTTAATTCTTCTGCTACTTCAAAGGTGCAACCAGTTGAGGCGAGAATATCCTCTACACCTACACCCTCAGCAACTTCAATAAGTTTCAGTCCAGCTTCCGGATCTATTGTAAATACTGCTTTTTCTGTGATTATCATATCCACTACATTTTTGCCGGTTATGGGAAGAGTACAATTTTCTAATATTTTATGACCGCCATCTTTGGCTGAATGTTCCATACATACTACGACTTTCGTTCCAGGCGCTGAGACCAGATCCATTGCACCGCCCATACCTTTCACCAATTTTCCCTAAAAGTATTAAGCTCATTAATAAGTAGTTTTATCATTCAAATCCAGAAAACACTAATAAAAACAGTATAATCGAAGAAATCGAACAACTAATTTTCTCTGCTATCATACCATGGATCAGAAAATCGAGAATATATATTTGTAACCAGCAATAAGTTGACACGTGAACGTAGGGTAGGCAGAAAGACGTCCCGAAGATATCTGTCTGTACTGAAAATATACGGCGTGATCCATTGGGAAATACATAGAAGAGACTGACGTGGTACTAAATTACATACATTTAAAAGGTGATGTCTTATAATAAAGACACTAAATTAGGGCATTAGACATTATTAGTAAAACATAATAATGAATGTACTTTATGCATTTAAAAGTTGAGTAATAATTTATAAAACTTTTTACACAATTTTGGAAAAATTACGTTTGATATAAAAAGAAACGGGAGGTTAGTAAGATCTTTTTTTTATATTGATCCCTAAATAAAAAAAAATACTTACAGGAATCATCCAATTTGCTAAGTCTCCATATTGTGAAACTTCCATAGCACCTAAAATAGTTAAGTCAATATGACCCCTAAAAATGAAAAAAGAATTATATATAAATATTCTTATAAATTATGTAAACTTGTTTTTAAATATAAATAAAGTCCTTAATATATATCGGGATAGAATAAAGCTGATTTTAATTCAATTCTACAAATACTACTAGACTACCAGAATTATGAAATAACTTCAATCTAGGCGAGGTGAATGAGCCTTTTTGGAGAAATTACTAGCTACACAGTATTTTTAACAGTACTACCGGTAATTATCATATTGTGGTTTTAGAAATTTGTGTTTCTTTTTTCTTTACACGTAATATTGATATATTTTCAATTATTATTGTAATTACAGTTCTTTTCTGTATGAGTATAGCATAAACATGTCTAAATTTTTGAACTCATCATGCAGACAGGTTACTCTCTCTCTCTCTCTCTCTCTCTCTCTCTCTCTCTCTCTCTCTCTCTCTCTCTCTCTCTCTCTTCCCCTGGAGACACAAAGTAAGGGACGAAAGTTTAAATGGAGCATCGATCAATTTTTAGGATCTAAGTGTTTTTTCTTTTTATTATCTTGCTCACTAACAAAATTGGATAACCTCAAACTGATCCATTAATTGGAAGCTTTCAGTTATCGCTAAAAGATGCCGCTATCACATTATGATTACGCGAATACCTAAACAATAAACAGGAAACTTGTGTGTCCAAAGGAAAACTATTATTATTCCTTGGGCTAATAGATCAACAGTGGACTCAATATTAATCGTACACCAACTGAGAGAATAGTTAATGGTTCAACAAACCATCGTTTGCTTGTTTTATTTTAAGCAGAATAATGTAAAGCATAAATACCAAAAATTTAAAAACAAAAAAAAACACCAGAAACAGAACAAGAGTAAAAAGTGAAAATATGATTATTTGACGAACTGCAATTCAAAGGTTAAAACAAGGCGAAAAGCTCGGGTTCGTTCGGAAAAATAGTCCCATTAGGTTTTTTGTGCATAATCACTTTTATGAGATACCAAAAATAATGTTCAAAAATTCGCTTAGGGGAAAAGTTGTTCAAATTTTTTTAAACAAATTGTAACAATCAATTTTTCGGCCCAGGCATTTTTTTTTACTTTTTTGGATAATTCTGAACAAAATAGTTCTCTTGTAATTATTCTGCAAACTTGATCGTTTTTGTAAATAAAGTAAAAAATACTAATTTTGGTTTTACCAAGGGCCTAATTTCAAGTTCAAACCTTATTCTATTATTTCCCGATAAGTAGTTTGAGCTTATTTCATTTTAAAACATTGTTTTTTTAATCGCTAATGAAGCGCTTATAACTGGAAGGCGCTTGGGCTGTGGCGTGTATAAATGAGAGAAACAAGATCTGTGGTACACATTTTTGCTGATTTGAATTCCCATTGTACAAAGGAGAGCCCACCCTGCCATACTCGCTTCATTAACAATTAAAAAATAAGGTTTTAAAATAAAATAGGCCCAGAATTTGCATCTGGAGCTGATAGAAGAAGGCTTGAACTTAAATTTAGGCCCTTGATGATTTCAAAAATAATATTTTTTACTTGTATTTTGAGCCTTAAAAATCGTAATTTTGCATTTTTTTCAGTTTTAAATTATTATAACTCGAAAACGATCAACTTTTAGAGAAAACTTACAACATACCTTTGTTGCTCATAATAATTCAAAAAATGTAAAAAAATTGTTTAACAGCTTTTTGCCTGGGTGACCTCATTTTAGGGTATGTCATGTCGAACCTTACTTTAGGGTATGTCATGAAAGTGATTATGCAAAAAAATATCATGGGAATATTTTTCCAAATGAACCCGAGCTTCTCGCCTTGTTTAGGTAGGATACGACAAGGAGATGGTCTTAGCTCTACTCTATTCAATATAGTCATGGACCAAATCATCAATTAACGGAGGATATATGCTGAGCAATTGCTACTGTAATATACTGTGTTGAGCAAATAACATATCCTAATTGCAGAAAATAAGGATCACCTATGATGATAAAAAAAAAATACAATTTAGGGCCACCTCCAAAGAATTCATACGATGGAAACTGACAAACGAAACAATATGTACAACAAAAATCAAGATTTAAATTATCTGTGAGTTGCAATATGAAAAGAAACCCGAGGACAAACTATGTAGCAAAAAAAGTACAACTTTTCCTTCGAGAAACAAAAAGGTATAAGAATATGGAAATAAGAACAGTTCTTACATGAAAAAAAAAAACAAAAATTGATTCAAGACTCTACAACTTTTCTTTAAAGAAACATAAACGATAAAAAGACCTGTCGACCCCAAATTCAATAGTATTATATCAAGAAGAAAGTATGCACCAAGTTTAAAAATTACGACTTTTCCTTCAAGAAAAAGAAAAGATTTAGGAATATGAGAAGAAAAAGACCTGTTGATTCCAAATCCAATAGGCTTCTTCCTTGCACCAAAAGGAATGTATCCTCCTAGTATCAAGTAACTAGGATTTTTTTTATCATTTATCGTCCAGGCAGACAGAAACGGACAACGACACGATTTCTGTAAGGCTTATCAAGTCCTTAATATTTGGAGTATTGCGAATTTAATAATAATAATAATCCATCATAAACCATCAAATAATCCTTGAGAATAAAATAAAAAACCAGGAATAACTGGGAGTACAGGATGCGGTGAAATAAGTTGGAACACGTAAGTGATCTTGGAGATATCTAGTTGACCGTTTGCTAGAAGTGAGATGGACAAGATGGGCAACGTTTTTACAGAGAAACCACTACAACGATGTTACGATAATTATCGTAAAAGTTAGCGTAACAGAAAGAGTCAAGAAGAACGCTAACATGACGGATTAAACAGGACCTAGTCTCCTTATTGGAAACAGAAAAAGTCACGGCATGAGAAGTCAGTTACTTGAGATCCTCCAAAAAAGATGCAAGTTTTAAAAATAGCCGACCCAAAAGCTAGTTATTGCGGTTTTATGACAAGCGTTTATTTTCGGGAAATATTACAGTAGCACCAGTAAACATATTTTAATTTATTTTAACGACTTACTAATTTTATATACACTTACCCTCTAATCATAGTAAAGCTTAGATCACTGCTAAAGAATGAAGCACCAGGTATTACGGTAATAGTTTCTTTTCCAGCATTTATGAGATCTGGATCCACATCACATGAATCTGGGAAAGAACCGAGACCTAGAACTCCATTTTCTGATTGCAAATATACTTCTACGTTTTCTGGTATGTAATTAGAGGTCAACATTGGCATACCAATTCCTAGATTAACTGTTCCATGTATTAAGGAAAGTAGAACACTTTTTTGACAACACAATTTTTTTCTTATGAAAATCAATGTAATAAAGTCAGTCCAATTAATATTAATTGAAAGTGGTCTGGATTTATTTCTAAGGCAGGCATTAACATAGCCGATAAATCGCAGACGAAAAGTGTGAAAGAAATGACTCCAGATCGCGGTTTATGCTATAAAATTACTTCCACTCTTAAAATTAGTCCTTCTACTCAGAGGAAAAATATTATCTTGATAATATTAATACATACTATGAGATATTGGAAGATCTCGATACTTAGTCTAATGGGAAGTTAGGTAGGTATGACGTAGAAAAGTCAGTAATAAAAACTTCCGTTAGATAATATTGCAAATCGTTTTGCACACTAAAAAGATAGCTGATCTTGAGCTTTTAGCAGGGTAGTGTTTTAGAAAGGTAGGGTTAAGCTTTCATGTCCTTTTTATTATTTGATGTATTCTGAATGATAGTTGAAATTCATTTAATTTAAGATCTTCAACCTACTCGAAAAGATAAACATACGAGAAGTATTTAAAATAGCACCTAGACATAAATTATCGCATCAACATTATAACGAGAATAGATCTAAAGTAAACTTTAATGTAAAACACACGGATTATGGCTTCAGATTAATAACACCTGGTGAAGGCAATGAATTTCTGCGTGCCTCAATAATAATAACTGTAATTATTATTCTGCCCACTTACTGGCCTACAAGCAGCAGTAAGATTCCTGACCTCTTTTTAAATATTTATATTAGTTTGAAAATTACTCGAAACTTGACCTCAGTTGTCCACTACCATTGAACAAAACAAGAAATAAAACTTTATCAATCGAGTCCATTTCCTCTCAAGATACCCTATATAATCTGAAAAAAAATTCACCAACATACAGTACATTTATATATACAAGTTTTGAAAAAGTTTGATCCAGCTTGAAGGAACTACGGTATCAAGGTATCATTCTATAATAAAATAAATTTGGGTTTATGGAGTACAACTCTGGGGGTTGTATTAAGTCAACAAATAGGCTGATAATGCAACGTAGTCAAAATAAATTTCTCCGAGCGATTGCAAAAGCTTACCATTCCGTAATCTCCGAATTAATTCAGAATGAGTTGTCCATGGGTAGATGATAAGAAAACTTAGTCATACCAACGTAGGAGCTATTCAACTTCTGGATAACACTCAGGAAATCAGAAGATTAAAACGTTTCAAACCATACGAACTTATATAGATGTGTAAACAAGTGTATGTGTGATAATTGTGTATTTAAGTTAGATTATGTATTTCATCTTGGGCTGTGCATATTGAAGCTTTAAACCCGAACACGTTCTGCTTATTAGTTTTAAGTACAATTCAAAAATAGTAATAAATTAATTTTGCAATTAAGCTTGTTATATTACCCTATCCAATAAAGGATGTTTAAAAAAATTAAGACACAACTCTGGAAATTCATCATAAAATGAACTTTTGACAGTTATTTGTTATATATGCATATAACAAATCCAGAGAATCTTGAAGACCAACTGAAGAATACAAAACGGATAGAGGAAATATTTTAGATATACCAAGAAAATAATCGAACCGGTATGGACGTGGAGTCGCAATGATCAATTATGAAAGGCTCCACATGTCACGGCATCTACTGAGACGAAGGGAGACCACTGGATATGGATAAAAGGAATCAACAAAGCTATTTTCAATAAGTGACGCAAAAAATGTTTTAAATATAGAACATTGGTGGTTAGAGCGCAGAAGGTGAACCGCTATAAAATTGATAAAACATTAAAACTATTAAATTTCATTTGTAAAAGGATACCATACATTCCATTTTTGAATTCAAGAGCAGCCCTCCTGGCTATTCTTTCCCTATTGATGGCGGCGGGATTCTTCTTTATGACAGAATCTGTGCTGCTTTCCGTTTTGCGCACAGTATATTTTTCTATTCTTTTTTCGTATTTTTCTCCTAAAATAACTCTATCGACAAATATACCAGGTAGATGGACATCGTCAGGTTTAATTTCACCTAATTCAACTATTTCTTCAACTTCTACTATTGTCGTTTTAGCTGCTTTTGCCATTGTAGGGTTAAAATTCCTAGCAGTTTTCCTAAAAATGAAAAGTATGATTTCAAAATTGTCCTTGGTTAGAGCTTAATTAGACAACAATTATTTTACTTGCGAGGCTGCATTTTTGCTAACTGTTGCAATACAGGCCCGTTCCGCTAATGTGACTGACGCAAGGCAGTCCCTGCATCGCTTTCTAATGAACTGGATTTATCGACCACATGACATTCCCATTGGTCATTTAGGTTACGTTGATAAACCCGGTACATTAAAAAGAGATGCAGGGACTGCTTTATGTCGGTTTTCTCTATCGCAATAGGGGACAGCAATTTGTATTATATGTATGTCTATGGTATGTACTCTCACCCTTTGTGCCCTTCAAATTCAGAACATTACTTGATGTTCTACATCATGTAAAGTAGTATTCCTGATGATAATCATATCAATTATCATGTGAATTTACACTGTACTTATTCAGAGATGTTTTGTGTAAGTTTAAATTATTAACTGATTAAATATTTAAAATACCTGAATAAGAGATTCCCAGCAGGATCTGCCTTCCATGCTTTAATTAGTGCAAAGTCTCCAGTGATAGCTTCCTCCAGAATGTAAGACCTGCCATCAAATGTTTGAGATTCTCTTGGTTTGCTAGCTATTTCAATTTTGCCCTCTTTGCCATATTTAATAGGGGCTCCACCTTCATGTACAAGAGTTCCATATCCAGTGGGGGTAAAAAATGCTGGAATACCTGCGCCCCCTGCCCTTATCCTTTCTGCTAAAGTTCCCTATGAATCAAAAAATATAATTTTATCAAAAACTGCACAATTTTAATCAAACTTATATAAGTACATATATATTTGATATATTTTTTAAGTGAGATTAACAAACTATATTAACCCTATGCTGTGCAATGTAGCTGTTTTGCTACAACACAGTTTTCAGCTATGTATATTAAAATTAATAAAAACAATTCTATCTTTTCGGTGTGTAGCATATTAGATACATTCTAATACATATAACAATAAGACTTACAATTGCGAGTGATATTACTCACAACCAAAATTGGTTAGTTATCTTATGCTATTCAACTTGTGTTGAGAATATATTAAAATTTTCACTAGATTTTCATTGTTTTTAGTAAGTCATTGATGTAATTCAACTTTGGATCAAAGTTTATGTCAAATATAAAGACTGGAGCAAGCTACATATTTTATTATTTACTTTGAAGTTACACTATCATCAACAAAATTCCATGATTATTAAGATTGTATCAGATCTGATACACAGAGTTGCAAACTTGGATGCAAAGTTGCAAACTTAGAAAATTATTCTTTTCAGTTGAACATTAAGGATTTGTTCATTGAACCTGAAGATGGAATGGTTGTCAACCACAACTATCCTAAACATCAGATAAAATTTTATTCAAAGAATACTGATGTCCCGCAGAAGTATCTTACAATATGAAGTAAGTAAATTCAAAATTGTCAAGTTATTGGTCTCAATCATTTGGGTATCCACAAATAAACAATGTCATGAATGAAAAAAGATTTGAATTAGTTGACCACCTAAATAATATATTTTAAAGCATTCCATTAAAAGAAAAGCTTTCTGTAGATGAACACATATGCGTTTCCAAAGGCAAGCACTATATGAAGCAGTATATGCCTGCAAAACCTCGTAAGTAGGGTTACAAGTTTTTCATTTTATGTGCTGTTAGTGGGTTTTTCATAGAATTTTGAAATCTATACTGGTGCTGAAACATGCTCAAAATTTTGTTATCTACTTTGATAATTATTATTGCAATATTTAGCTAATAGGGCATGTAATATTCATTGGGCATGGTAAGGCATCATCATATTCCAAACTAAAAATTACAGTGGGAAGATTCTGCAAAGAAAATGAACAGTGAAAATTCCATTGAATATGTATGAGATTTTGAAGGAGTTGAAATACTGTCAGTTGTATGGAAAAGCAACAAAACAGTGTTGTCCTAGTGTTATTGAAGATAACAATAAACATATAACTTTATGTGATCTTATGGATAGCCTCATGTTTTATAAAATCAAATCCAAAAAGTGCTACTTGAGGTTTTTTTTTAATATGCTTGATATGATTATTGTAGATTCCTGACTTTTGTCAGACAGAAAAGACAATGAAATTATAAACACCATAAGAACAGAAAATTGGCTTACTTACTTCAGCCACTTTATATATAATAGTAAAAACTGACTTCTACAGTTGATTCTATAAGCCAAGATTGAGGGCAAGAGAGGCCCTGGATGTAGACATATGTTGTGGCTGGCAAATCTTAGGAAATGGACTTTTCTAATGTCAACTGATCTATTTCGAGCTGTTGTGAATAGACTAAGATGAGTCAATGTGGTCGCCAACATCACTAGAAGATAGACATCTTTAGAAGAACTTAAAAAATTCTTACTATGACGAAAAATATTATATCCAAGTTAACATACATAGAAACAACCTCTTAGTGGATGCTTCATCTATTTTGTATGTTAAAAAGGCAGAATTTCCACAAATCTGATTTGTAGTATCTACTATAGGACTTACAGCAACAAGTAACACTATTATTGCCTAATAAATACTGGTTATCAATATGCACTATAAGAGGAGAGAAGAAGTTATTTTGATTTGATTATTTAATCTTTCCAATTTTGCAACATAAATTAAGCTGAAGGAATGTAGTACTTAGTAGTAATTTTTTTAATTAACAAAGTTCTCCAAGAATATAAAACTAATTTTAACAGTTTCAAATTCAACACAGTTAAATTTTTTACTTAATTTAAACTTGAATTTGGAGATAAATTCTAACATGAAGTCAGAATGTCCATATTAAAGAATTCATTTTCAAATTTATAAATAAATCAAGGCTCATATTTAAATAAATCAAGACTCCAAAGTACTTAACTGTTTCAGATCAATATAAACAAGGCTGTTGTTTAAACCATATATATATATATATATATATATATATATATATATATATATATATATATATATATATATATATATATATATATATATATATATATAAATAATATTAAATTGGCCAGTTTAGTTATTAAGTGTCATATAAGTGATAACTGAATAAAAATGTAATATATAAATGAAACATAAAAGTAGATAATGTACAACTTATTGTTTTCTTTCTGTATAATCATAATTTTGTTTAAATAATGACATTTATAAGGTTCTGCTTATCAGTATATCATTGTAAATGTATTTATAAATGTAAATATATAGTATTAAGATTGATATTGAGTGGCACAAACCTTGACCTTGTATGTTAATATAAAAAGGGGATTAGCATGTTAACAAAAAGTTACTAATTTAATCACTTACCTGTGGAGTCAATTCTACTTCCAATTCACCTCTTAAAAACTGTCTTTCAAATTCAGCATTTTCTCCCACATATGAGGATATCATTCTTTTGATCTTTTTTTGTTTTAATAAGAGTCCTAATCCAAATTTATCCACTCCAGCATTATTTGACACAACTGTAAAATCTTTGGCTTCATGTTTTAGTAAGGCAGAAATAAGGTTCTCAGGAATACCACAAAGTCCAAAACCTAAAAATTGATAAATTACATCTAATACAAACAAAATAGAGGTATTCATTATGTAAAATAAGTACCATTGTGTAATTATATGTACCTATAGTAACAACATTAATGTGTAATTGTCCTTAAATTACTACAAAACTAGAAAAATAGTACATTCAATTCAAAATTTACTACTTTTTGGTATTTTATGTAAAAAGTAAAGAATAAATTTTTTGCTAGGAAACTCATGGTTTTTACCAGTAGTTCACAGCTTCTTTAAATAATAAAAAATTCTTTGCATCTAACTATATTTGTAAAACTTACCACCAACTAATAATTTTGATCCACTTTTTATATCTTTAACTGCTTCATCTATAGAAAATATTTTTCTCCGGTTGGGGCTTTTAGTTGAAAAACAACATATAGTAACCTTTAAAAAAAATTATTAAGAAAAAATAAGATTTATAAAAAAACAACTTTCTTACCTTTGTTAAATTTTGTGATGTTAAAGATCCTTTGTAAATTTTTAAACCTATTGCTTTTCCTAAAACTGGAGACTTAAACATTTTGAAATTAAAATGCTACCTAACTAAAACAAAACTAAGATGCGGTCGCCGAATTTAAACAATACAGATATATAGTTCGATTATTTGATAAAGCTAGTTAAAAACACATTTTCAAAATTACAGATCATTAAAGGTTATCTGGAAAAGGTTGTTTTTTGAGTTCAATTTCTTTCAAAGAATGACTAATTGTCAAACTGTAGGTAGAATAAATTTGAATTAATCGGTTAAAAATATCTTTTATTTAACTATATATCCAAAAAACTACTGTATAGATAAGTATTTGTAAAATATTGTGTTAATTCTAAAAAAGTAACTATAAATTAGTATAACTATAAACTGACATTAATTTCAACACGGAGTTCGAAATAATAGCCAGAGAAATAATACTCAGAAATATGCAACCAGAACTACGTCAAAGTAATTTCATAACAAGTTTAAATATCATACAGAGACGGACTTGATAATAAACAAAATAATAGGCACGATAATAAAAAAATGTTTTTTCTCATTTTGTACTTTTCTTATATTACATATATATATATATATATATATATATATATGTATATATATATATATATATATATATATATATATATATATATATATATATATATAGATCAAAGCCCTACAAGGGCGACACTTGTAGGGCTTTGATCGGTAACTTCATTTACACTACTTTTATAATTTTATTAATATCACTTATAATGCTACCTAAAGAAAAATCAAAGCTTAATAATCATAAAATAATCATAAAATAGTTGGAAGTTATCTATGATTGTCTTAGTTCTTGCTCACTAATTAACATTAAATAACATTTAATTTACTTTAGACCACATGGTCATTTGCTGTGCTAATTTTTATAAGTTCATATATGTTGTTAGTTACTTAATTGTTTATACAAGATCAGCGTATTATGTCCATTTACTTAAGTTTCATTCACATTATTGTTAATAACATTGACTGCTACATGTCTTTTTAAGGTAACAATTAACATCGTTTCCATGATTGTGTGGTTCTCATATTGTACTTTTTTAGATGAACTGATGATGCTTTCAAAACTCGAAAGCGAAACGTCTTCAAAATAGATAAAGTAGCCTATCAACTTTGTCTTTTATTTCTCCACCTAGAGACCGATATAAGAACCCACCACTCGTCTGAGTGATCCTTATATATACATATACATATATAATATATTTTATACCTGTCTTAGAGTAGGGTAAGGTAGGGGAAGTGCACCCCCCTTTTATTCATATTTGGTTTTAATTGTATCAATGCTTTATTTAGGTTATTTCTGCCAAATCGAGAATTAGTGCATCAAGTACTTTGACAATGATCTTTATTTAGGGAAGATTCCAAATCTGTGGCTTTTAACGATTATTAATTATAGTTTTTTTTCTCTTACATATCGCAGTAGCATCGTCAGTTTGGAGCAAGTGCATCTCCCGGGCATAGTTATATATAGTTTCCTTGCGTTGAATTACGGGGTAAGTGCACTTATTTACTTAGTTTTCTGAACACAGTTCTAATTTTTTTTAATTTTCATAATTTTGAAAACAAAATATCTTCAGAAGGGCCTAATGACACAACAAAAAATGAGAAAGTACTTTATTTAAATGCAAAAATTGTACAGTTTATCTTAATTTATGTTGTATATCTTGTGGAAACCTAATATTGAAATTTTGCATTCCTCTCCCAACATGTGGAGCTGATAATACCTTAAGGATATCCTCTTTTGTCACAAGGGATATATCTTCCACCTGAGGAAAAACAATTTTCCTCAGTAGCTTCACCTGGGTATCACTTTCAGTGAGAGAAATCACGTGACCTATATATAAAATGTCATTTCTGTCCCGACTTTGGCTTTTGAAAACTACCAAAACCCAGTCTCCCACAGAAAATTCAGGCAAAGAACCAAGAAATAATTCCTCCTCGTCATCTTCTTCTTCTAACGAAATCTGGCCCACGAAATCGCTACCTTTAGACTCATCTTGTAGAGAGATCTGATCGTCCTGGTCTTCATCACTTGAGTCTTGGAAGGTGACTTTGCTGGGTCCGGCAGTGATCACTTCACTGCCTGCTGCAATTCGCTTCTTATTTTTTGCTGGAGTTGGTTTCCGCTTTCTACGGTTTGTAGTAGGAGATATTTAAAAGATACTGGACATCTGAAAAATAGAGAAAAAAATCATAAGGTTACGAGAGTAGCTCGCTAAAATCCTACGTATATATTGTTGAAATACGATACTCACGAGTTTGTCTCGAAGGTGGCAACATCTGTCAAATCTAGAGAAGTCTCTTGGCGCTGATCTCTGACGTCCGCTAAAATCTGCCATCGCCTTAAAGAAGAAGGCTCGTAACGATCTTCGGGTACAACTTTATCATCAAATGGAAAGATACCTCCCTTCTTAAATCCATTTTTCATAACTTCTGGGTTGATTATCAGCAAGTCCCAAAGATTAAATGGTTTCGCTCAATAACTTAAAATAATCTTTAACAACAAAAGGATTCATGGCTTTCTTCCTTGCAAATTCAACTATTTCCGGTTTCTTTATTGACAGCCGATGTCTTCTTTTAAAATTTAAGAACCAGTCTTCACCTGGTTTACTATCGTTAAATTGATTTTTTAAGTTGTTTGATTGGACGAACTGTTGGCTTAATCTAAAACTTCTTTACGCGACAAACCGAATCCCCATTGCTCCATCGTGCGAAAACCTTCTGCCAATCGCCTTTCTTCTGCCAATGGAATGTCGATAGATCGACTTTGTCCTGATCCCTTTGCGCCTCTACTTCCACTCAAGTGATCCCGTAATGTTGTCACAGGAATATTGTATGTGCGTGATGCTCCCTTGACAGTGAAATTCTGATTTTTATATCCGTTAAGGCATTGTTAAGGGCTTCCGCTGAATATTGCGAACCTCTTTCCGTTTTTCGGACGGAATTTCGGACCATCTCTACCTAAGAATTAAAAAATTGTATTCAGATTTTATGCCGGGGAAAGTGCGTTTAGGTAAGGACGCACTTGCCCCTACACACAAAATGCATTTGCCCTATGTGATAAATCTCTGGGGCAAGTGCGCACCTTTTAATTACTAGCAAACTATAGTGAAAAAACATCAATGGTATCAAAACAATTCAAATGTCTGCAATACTAACCGAAAATATTCAATAAAAATTAAAATCTAGTAAGCGGTACGAGATTAACAAAACTTAGAAAAATCACTTACCTACTCTTTGCATAACCTCAAACGTAACTACCAACGTACCAACAAACACGTGTGCTACTATGTCGTGAATTCAACGACGTTGCCACTCATGTGTGTAGCTGTTTCGTTTAATACTTGCCGCTAAATTTGAAATCGGTTTCATACCCAACTTCACGTAACAAATATTTTTATTTAGTCCAAACGCACTTACCCCGGGTAAGCACTTGCCCCACCTTACCCTACACACGTTGACACAACATCTATAGAAAAGACAAATATCTTAATCTATTGAAGTTTATTCTTATGATAACTTCTATCCAATATTCATCATCAATAAATTTCTATTTTCTAAAAGCTATGGGCATTTTATTACTGCAGCACCTAATGGGTTAACATTAGCGTCCATTTCCAAAAACATACAGATGAATACCTCCCCATTCACCCCGTTAGTTTTTTTTAAATACGTTCAAAACACAGCTATTTAGTAATTTCTTGTACCTGTCATGGCATAGGCGTCCGTTTTGGGTAGGTCAATGGTTATTTTAACTCATAACTTTTTTGTTTTTAACTTTTAAGCATTTATGATACTATTTAGATTATTACATTTTCAGGTATTGTAGTACTAAAAAGTAATCTTATTTTAAGTTGATACACCGTTTTCAAGAAAATTCGATTTTTTGTTTTTTGTAACATGTCAAATTGTTGTCAGTTCGTGAAGTTTCTCGTTAAGTTTTTACCTTATGGCATTCAAACACAACAATTTTAAATCAACAAAAATTGGTTTTCCTAATATGAAATACGCTGACATAGAATAAATAACAATCAGAATGCCCACTCTCAGATGCCGCCTTTGAAGATTGTCGGCACGCGATCGCCATATTTTAAACGGAAATATAGACTTGAATTGAGAAAGTTCTGGCGAGCTACGAGAGAACTGTAATTTAAATTTGTAGAGATTAATAATTTAGTACATTTGAAATAATTTAATATATTCTTCAACTAAAAGTACGAATAAAATAGTGCACATTATGTCTATAGTTGCCGTAAATAAATTAAACCGGGCTAATTTTTCTATGCACACCAGATAAAATGTCACTGAACAGCACTGGTTCCGTTTAAAACATGGCTGATTTCGTCTGCGCGAACGAGATGTGCGTACTTATTTTTTTCAAGCAGAGTGGGTATTCTGATTGTTTATTATTCTGTGACGCTGATATGTATGTAGTTTATTGCAAAATGAGGTGTAACGCTCTAACAGTTACCTAGGTACCCTGAGAAATATCCCGATTAACAGAAACAAGTTCAGTGTTTCCAAAAAATTATAAAACAGGGCGACATAATGATGTAACAGCAGCACATGAAGATGTTATTTTAATGAAAGTTGAGGAAAATTTAGAAATTAGCGTTCGAAGACTATCTATCATGTATCCCACAATTTCAAAGTCTTCCGCAGGAAATATCTTACAACGAAAATTTATATCTTTTTCATTTAACAAAGAAACAAGCACTGCTATAAGGAGATTTTCTTTGTTTTCTTTTTTTTTCACCAAAAATGGAATTTTTAATGTACACAATGCACATCTATTTAAGCATCGGCATAGGTTTAGCATAAACATCTGGATAGGAGTTTGAGGATTATCTACTTGGACCGTGGAATTGCTTGCTCTTATTGTATTTGAAAAAATATAAAAGAGACTAACGGTCATCACATTGAGCATCTTTTGTTACTATCTACTTTTAATACTTGTTCATTTGTGTTACTCGTAATTTCGTTCCATCGTAATAAATACTTTGTTTTCAAAAACATTTCAATATAATTTTGTTTCAAATTGATTTTTTGCTTCTTACCCAAACCACAGAATAATAAACAATCAGAATGCCCACTCTGCTTGAAAAAATAAGTACGCACATCTCGTTCACGCAGACGGAATCAGCCATGTTTTAAACGGAACCAGTGCTGTTCAGTGACATTTTTTCTGGTGTGCATAGACAAATTAACCCGATTTAATTTATTTACGGCAACTACAGACATAATATGCACTATTTTATTCGTACTTTTAGTTGAAGAATAGATTAAATTATTTCAAATGTACTAAATTATTAATCTCTGTACTAATAAAAAATTTAAATTACAGTTCTGTCGTAGCTTGTCACTAATTTCTCAATTCGAGTCTATGTTTCCATCTAAAACATGGCGTTCGCGTGCTGACAAACTTCAAAGGCGGAATCTGAGAATGGGCATTCGGATTGTTTATTATTCTGTGCCCAAACTTTTTTATGAATTGTCTGCAGCATTTATTGAAACAAAAGGGAATTTATAAAATTAAACAAGGTACCTACCTATTAATTTAACTTTTATGACGAAAAATTTTAAAATCGATTTTTCTAGAAAACGGTGTATCCTACAGACTTAAACTAAGCGTATATTTTGGTAATAAAATACCTAAAAATTTAATAATCTATTATCACAAATGCTTAAAAAATAAAGACAAAAAAGATATTGACCAACCCAAAACGGACGCCTATGGACGGTACTAGAAATTCGCAGTTAATGGAATTGATTTAGCTATGAAGGATAAATAGTCGTAATCGTACCAGTTTTCGTTTTTCTAAATAGAAGGGTTCTAGAGGTATTCAGATGGTCAAAACCACGTCTACATAAGAGTTGCAGAACGATTCGCCAGCAGATTCATGTTTTGCAATATGTTGTTTACATTGGATATGACAGATTCATGTTAATACACGATAATGCTCGATCACATGCCGCTGCCATATTGAGTAATTATCTTGATGAGGTCCCAGATTATCTTTAGCCCAGATTTAAATCCAATAGAGCATATGTAGGATCACCTAAAACACCGCATACAACAAAGAAATCCCGTTTAAAACACGGTAGAGCAGCTTCGGCTTGGTAAACAGAATGAATGGAATGCAATTTCACAAAGATATGTTCAAAATTTACTTGCAGGCATGCCAAGAAGGATGCAAGCAGTAATACGAGCTAGAGGGAGAATACTCGTTACTTATCATGCAATTCTTTCAGTTAAAAATACTTGTTTAAGCAATTTAAATTACCATTTAGGTTTGGAGTAAAATAATCTTATTTATCCATTATTAAGCATTAATTTTTTTTCGCAATTCCATTTCACAATAAATGACTTGATTGAACAGAATTTATTTTGAAAAACAAAAATTAAAAAGTTCCAAAATATTCGATATTTTTTTCCATGCTTATATATATATATATATATATATATATATATATATATATATATATATATATATATATATATATATACAAAAATTATATTAACTATTCGTCTATTCATATTACTGGTAGGTATTTTGGATATTGTGCATTTAGTTTAGTTTAGTTCATGTTGAATATTTTGATATATTAAAAAGTCGAGTTTGACTTTATTGAGCATTTGCATTCTTGTTTAAAAGACACGCGTCATATATCTAGCGCAAAAATTGACATTACCTTGCATTATTGTCATTAAAATTGCCCTTTTAATTATCTACATAAGATTCTTTTTCTTTACTGTCATAAACATAATTAGACATCAAAAGACCCCTATCGGATTTGATTGCAATAATCTTTTAATTTTGCGTAATTAGGAAAACCTTACTATTTATAAAATACCCACTTGCTGTTACTATGCCAAACTTGCCGGAATATTCAATTTAGCGCACAAGTGCCTGTCATTTTTAACTATGATATGTTTCACCCGATATTGGATTTTATCAGAAATTTCTAGGACGAAAACAAATTCGGAGTCTCGAAAAGCAGCTCTCTTCCTCCACAGTATAGTGCTTTAAAAGAATCTCCGTCTATTTGGAGGCGAATACCTAGCCCATGCCTAGCCCGATCTACCTTGTATTATATTAATAGAGAACACTGTCTCCGAACGACGGTGTTGTTAACATTTGAAATACCCCTATCTTTCAGAAACAAGTTTCAGCGAACATGAATACTCTGTCGTTTCTGTAAAAATTATATATTCATTTGACCACAACCAAGTATCTTTATTCTCAAATCTAATTCCTGAAGTTTTCCAAATATTTCAATTGCAGTATATCTGCATACTACTAGGATTCACTTTCATATTCCAGCTATTGTTTCCACTTTTTGACCTGCATGCATGTTGTTTCATATCTATTAACGTCCTTTGTTTTTCCAATTGGTAATATTAAGTGTTTTCAGATCTTCTTCTACTTGTTCCATGTATCTAAGTTTGGGTCTTCCCTTTGACCTTCTCCCTACTGGTGTTTGCCTCATTATATGTTTTGGTGTTTTAGTCTCCAATATCCGTTCAACATGGCCCATCCAGCGCAGACATCCGATCTTTATAGATGTTATGATCTTGGGTTCATTGTATGCTGTGTATAGTTATAATCTTCAAAGTTATATCTTCTGCGCCATATGTCATTTTCCTTTACCCCTTATATATGTGTCTAGGGATTTTTCGTTCAAATATACGTAATAGGTTCTCATCGCTTTTCGACAGTGTCCACGTCTCTGATCAATATACAAGGACTGGTTTTATCAGGGTCTTGTATATTTTGCATTTTATTTTTCTTGTGATGTTGTTAGATCTTAGATGTTTACTGAGTCCATTATATGTTTTATTAGCAATATGTATTCTTCTCTTAACTTCTTCACTGATATTGTTATCTGCGGTAACTAGTTAACCTATATATATATATATATATATATATATATATATATATATATATATATATATATATATATATATATAAAACTTTTCACGCTTTCGATGTTATAGTCTCGTATTGTCAGATTCTGTAGGTTTCTTTGGCCTGTCAATTTACTGGCCTTCATGTATTTAGTTTTTATTTCGTTAATGTTTAGGCCACTGTTTTTATCGCATTAAATGCTTCTATTATCTCTCTTTTGCTTCTAGCTATGATATCAACATCATATGCAAATGCCAATATTTGTACACTATTTGTTATTATTGTTTCTCTGGTGTTGACTTTTGACTCCCTAAATATTTTCTCTAATGTGATGTCGAATAGAATCCAGGATAGGGCATCTCCCTGCCGTAGGCCCGTTCTCACATGGATTGTATCTGTTAGTTCGTTTTGGATTCGTATTTTGCTTTGTACTTTAAGTGTTTCTTTTACTATATCAATGAGTTGAGTTGGAATATTAAACTCTTTCAGTGCATGGATCAGAAATTCTCGATGGATGCTATCATAGGCACTCTCAAAGTCAATGAAAAGATGATGTGTGTCTATATTAAATTCACTAGTCTTTTCCAAGATTTGTCTCAAGACGAAGATCTGATCTATTGTGGACTTCTGCCTGCGGAAACCACATTGATATCCCCCAACTATTTGTTCCGCATATGGTCTCAATCGGTCATACACAATATTGGACAGTATTTTATATGCCACAGTCAGTAGCGTTATTGCCCGGTAGTTTTTGCATTGAAGCTGATCTCCCTTTTTATGTAGTCGGATAATTACTCCGGTATTCCAGTCTTTTGGAGGCCCAAATGCCCCCTCTCGACAACATTGGCAGTTGTTTATTATTACATATGTTTACTATTAGTTCGTGTATCGCATTCAATAGGGAGTCTCCACCTTCATTTATTAATTCTGCGGTAATGTTGTCTAATCCAGATGACTTGTTGTTTTTCAGTCTGGTAACTGCTTCTTGCATTTCCAGTATAATTCTATCATATGGTGGATTTTAGTGTTTTTTTTTTCAAACTTTTCTTTGAAGAATGCTGTCCATCTTTGCGGTATTTCACTCTGTTGAGTTACTACTACTTGGTTTAAATTACTAGATGCGACAGATATGGTATAATATTATAACTTTGTGGAAAAAATGGCTACCAAATTCAATTTTAAATTATTTTAAAATACATATTATCTTAAAATTTATAAATTATTGTTTACTTTCTTATGTGATAATTATATTATCGTATGATAATACCATATTTTCGTTAATTAGCTTCTTCAAATTTGTTATTAAATAATGTTCATTATAACTTTTTCTCGAATAACAGTAGAGATGTAAGTACCTAGTATCTCGAAATGTAAGTACCTCGGAATTTGAAGTTGTTCATTGCTAATATCAATTTAATATTTTTATAACTACTTACATGACTTCCTTAAATTCTATGTTAACTACATTTGTTTTGGGAAGTTAAATTACGTGAGTCACTTCACGTTTACCAATAATTTTGAAAATTAGTGATTTAATAATCCTAATGTAGACGGATTTCCCGAAATATTTTTGTCATATTTTTTTTTATACGAATTGATAGCAATTAAATAATCGAACTATTACGCAGAAAAGAGTTATACGAGGCATAATTCTAAAACTGATTATTGGTGGCTTTGTAGTCTTAATTAAATAAGATATAAATAAATTACAAATTTTAAAATAAATGATTTATTTGACGTTTTAGTTTATATTTTAGAAAATTATTTGCAAAATACAATCATGTATTTGTAGACATGTATTTAAAAAATCTCTTCCGAATTGGAATTTTAAAGGTAAAGAATATATGTTGTCGATTATTACGGAAGATAATTTGGTTCTTCTGGTAACTTCTTCCATGGTTCTGAAACTACTTTTTTGTGGCATGTCTAATTTAAATACTTTGCTTATTTATATCTGATTAGGTCACAATTACTGATTCTAATGCAAATTACATTTTTAACTAACTAATGTTTGACGTTTCGATTTCCACTCAGGAAATCGTTTTTAAAAAAGAATTATTTAAATATTGTGCGAAAATGTATAACCAAGTTGTTATTAGGTTATGTCTTTTCAAAATTGATAGATTTACATGCTTGGCCTCGATCTTGTAGGCAACAGCATGCTTATGGTTGAAAAACATATGGTACCTATTTCAACCAAAAAGACTCGTAAGGTTCTAGAACATGCAGTTGTCCTTATGTAAGCCCATAAATATTTAAACCCAGAGCCTACCTGTCTTAACTGAAAATGCGTATTTAAGGCTCCAACGAATCTGTGCACGAATACGGACAATAGGTAGAAAAGATGGCACGACTTGCTTGGTCCAAAGTCCCGGAAGAGCTTCTGCATCAATTCACGATCCAATGCTTCCTTGATGGCCTGTGAGCTCCAGCAGGCATTACGACTAGGGAGAGGACGCTACCAAATGGTGAAGAACGCTATTGTCCTAGTCTTGCAGTATAAAGCCGTGAAGAATGTGTCCCGCCATCAACACAAAAATCATCAAGTAAGAGATGTTGCCGAAAGGGAAGATGATCTAAATACGCTGGATTAACTCAAAAAATTTTCTCGAAAAAAAATGTTAATTAAATGTAGCATAGAAAAAATCAAAGAGATTGCTTTTTGACTTTTGCTGCAAGCCACAAACCAAGTTATAACTCATTGAATGAGATAATTTCGAATCTGACGAAAAAGTTTAAAAACTAAACATAGAATAAGCAGAAAAAGGTAAATTTTACTGTAATTTTTTTATATTTTTTAAAATACTTAAAATAAGCAACAAAATTAAACTGCGTAAAACTCTATAGTATATTAACTAAGAGAGTTACGATAAAAATAAGATCGATTCCTATTTTTTTCGTGAGAAAAAACAATACTAGCCTTGGTATTTCCATCCTAATTGTAATTACACGTTATCCATTTAACATTCACTTAATTTAAGTACACGCAATGGATCCAAAAGTTTGCTCAATTTAAAATGAAAAATATTGAAAAAAATTATGGTTAAAGTGAAAAAAAATTTTATTTATAAAAATTCCAACTTTTTTCAAAATAAGTACAAAACTGTCGGAGATACGTAATACGTAAATTTGCTATATAATGGTATTTTCTGTAAAAAAAAACCTAAACCTAAAAACTTATTATTATGTTGTATAACAAATTTTATATAGGGTAAAAGCACCAGTTATTGGCCTCTTAAGGAAAGCACGTTGATATATCTACGAAAGGGCTTTTGACACTGGGCTATTATGATAATTTTTGACATCATGGAATTTTATTATTATTTCTGCATATTGCATGTTTTTTGTAAATGTGAAAATGAACGAGCTATTGGCCACACTATTCTAGTTATTGACACGATATATATATATATATATATATATATATATATATATATATATATATATATATATATATATATATATATATATATATAGTGGTTATTGGCCATAATTTTTTAAAGTGTTATTTTACTACTTAACTCGTAAGTTGATAGGTAGGTACCTATTTGGGTAAGCAAGGATTTTATAAGAAGTGTGGACACGGAAAAAAGAGCATATCAAAGTAAACGTTTATTTGTTATTCTGATAAGATTCGCAAATATATACTTGATCTTTGTCCCCATAGAATCTTGTAATAAAAGTCATATGATATGTTCTAAGACACATTTTGCATTTATACACATAGGTAACACACACACACACACCTTTAGAACCTTTTTTTAAAATGTGATTTTTAAAATGTGATGGAATGTTTGATACCAAGTTATATCATATAATACTATTAATACATATATATATATATATATTTATATATATATATATATATATATATATATATATATATATATATATATATATATATATATATATATATATATATATATATATATATATATATATATATATATATATATATATATATGAAAATCACTAGGTTCTCGAGAATTTAATGCTCGACGTTTCGGCTCCCATTTTGGAGCCATTATCAAGATTGATACGGTTCGGTTCGAGTTTGGGGTCTCAATCTGCCTACTCCCCTCACTCGAAACGTACCAGTATCGTGGTCTGTATTATGAATACAAGAACTGTCTCTCGGCACTGACGTCTCAATCTGCCTACTCCTCAGTGTCGAGTGACAACCGGTCTCACCCTGTGACGCTGCTTTTATACTCGCTGTACGCGCGGAAACGGTATGGGCTGACGTGGTCTGAACTGACGTGGCCTGAACGGTGTGGGCGGGAGGTCGCTGAAGTAGGGGTCGCCATGTTGGCGGCAACCGTTTTTCGTCGTCGCGCGTATTTAAGCTGTTAGGCCGTTTTTCGATTTCGATGGCTTCACGAATGATTCTTGATTTTAAGGAGCGGATGGGGCGATGGTTTTTGCTTTTTCGAAGTCTATTTTGTGGCCTGTTTGAATGTGATGTTGGGCTAGGGCTGAAGTATAATCGGAATTCCACGAGGAAACTAAGTTTCTGTAGCTATCTGTATACCATATATCACAAAAATTGTTTAAATTCCTTTATAAAAGGTATATAAAAAATGCCCTAAACGAGCTATCACAAACACATTGCAAAACGTTTTCGGATTGATAAATCCATCATCAGTGTAAACAACTCATATTTGTTATCCACAGGTTCTCGGAGACACTTCGTCTCAGGACCATTTTACTCATGTAGAGTCATACGCCGCCATGTTACCTATCCAACGGTAACTTAAACATCACAAATTATAACTATTAATAATGTAAAACAACTATAAATTTAAAACATTTAAAGGGTTTTGACCCATATATTTTGGTGGCTACTAGCATGTACACTCGTTTGCACTGATGATGGATTTATCAATCCGAAAACGTTTTGCAATGTGTTTGTGATAGCCCGTTTGGGGCATTTTTTTATATACCTTTTATAAAGGATTTTAAACAATTTTTTTTATAATTGGAATGTTTGACTGATATAGAATGTTCGTAAATACGGTTATGGATTCGTCGGTTTGTCTGTCCGATGTATGTACGTGGGCAACTGGAACAAGGTATCTCGTAGACACCATAATCTTCATTAGGGATTTGGTTTTGGTCTTTTACGGATCTGACGAGATTGGACAACTTGGAGTGAGTAGTGAAGATGGTTTTGATGTTTAGAGGAAGAAGAGTTCTACTGATTTTGTCAGTGACACCTTTAATAAAAGGTAGAAAGATTTTGGGTTTGTCCGGCGGCAAAGGTTTCTTTTTTGGATGGAATGGGGTTTAGATGTTTTTGAATGCTCTTATTGATTTGGGTTTTGTGGTAGCCGTTTTGTAAGAGTGTTTGCCTTATTGAATTGATTTCGGATGACCTATGATTGATTTCGCTAAGTCTTATGGAACAAGAAATGAGAGTGTTGACCACTGAATTGAGTTGGGCGGGGTGACGATGTGACTGGGCATTAAGATATCGGTTTGTATGAGTGGGTTTCTGGTACACGGAATAGGAAAAACTGTGAAGTAAGTTTTTCTGAATAAGGACATCAAGGAATGGCAAAGACGCTTCAGACTCGACTTCCATCGTGAATTGAATACTAGGATGTATTCCATTCAGGTGGGAGAGGAAGAGATCTAACGCGTCCCTACCATGAGGCCAAATGACAAAAGTGTCATCAACATACCGTAACCAGCAGGTGGGTTTAAGATTTGTTGAGAACAGGGCTGCTGTTTCGAAATGTTCCATGAAAATATCAGCTATTACGGGAGAGAGGGGGGATCCCATTGGGGCACCTTTGATTTGACGATAGAAATGATTTTGGAATGAAAAGTATGTATTAGACATGCAGTGTTTTTTTATACTAGAACTATATATATATATATATATATATATATATATATATATATATATATATATAGATATATATATATATATATATATATATATATATATAGATATATATATATATATAGATATATATATATATATATATATATATATATATATATATATATATATAATATATATATACTCACCAAATAAAATTAGTTTTTTATATAAAACTACTGCTTACATATTAAATACAAAAAATTCTAATTCTAATTCTAATAAATGTTTCTCTGAAAAATTTTGATGAAGTTTCTTAAGAAAAAAAAAATTGAATTTGTAAACAAAAATAGAATAGCTACAACCAGCCTAAATGTCATAAATACTAACTTAAAAATTTTTATTTTTGACATATTGTCAAAATAAAATTTTGTTTAAAAAATTCTTCTTTGTTTAGTAACAAAAAGAAGAAGATTTATTCACCATTGATAGATGCCCGAAAAAAATGTAACAAATACATGGAAAATTCAAAATATGTTATCTATCAATGGTAAATAAATCTTCTTCTTTTTTGTTACTAAACAAAGAAGAATTTTTTAAACAAAATTTTATTTTTGACAATATGTCAAAAATAAAAATTTTTAAGTTAGTATTTATGACATTTAGGCTGGTTGTAACTATTCTATTTTTGTTTACAAATTCAATTTTTTTTTTCTTAAGAAACTTCATCAAAATTTTTCAGAGAAACATTTATTAGAATAAGACATTTTTTTATTAATATTTTTTGTATTTATTATGTAAGCAGTAGTTTTATATAAAAAACTAATTTTATTTGGTGAGTTAACAAAAAATTTTTTATTTCTAGTTCAACTTTGTAAGATATTTTGTATTTTTTAGAAGCTCTTGATAAAAATTGTAATCACAATTGAAAGCTCGAGTAAAAAATAGTCAACAAATAGCCCCTTTTATTGACTCCAACCCATCAAAAACACTGTTATATTTTTTCCAAACGAGTCACAAGTACTTCTTTTTTCTTACTCTTATATATATTTATATATATATATATATATAATATATATATATATATATATATATATATATATATATATATATATATATAATATATATATATATAGTTCTCTTTTTTATTAAAAATATGTTTGAATGAATAATTTTGAAAATTATTTGTATAATATAGTAACATTTATAAACTAAAGATGTACATATATTTCCCAATATAATTAACATGAATGTATTTAAATTATCTTAATACCCATGGTCGCCTAGTTCCAATTTACTACCACTAACATTATCATGTTTATCTCTACAGATAGTAAACAAAATCATTTTTCGGGATTTTTTACTCCATTTTAATGGGTTAATATAAATCAACATTTTTGATAATTTTCCAATTAAATTCTAATTTGACTCATTAATGGTAATTCGTGAATGTTGGCTTGTTATGGGGAAATTGGTATACCTATTAAGTTTATTTGGGAAACAAATTTTTAATTTTTACGTTATGTAAAACGATTATCTAAATTGTGTGTATTAGACTTCGATTGTTTTTCTTAAACATTTATACTGCCAGGATTGTATTCGCTAATATTATAAAATTAAAATTAATGTTTTTTCCTATCTTTAGTTGGTTAAAATTGTCACAAAAACTTCGGGTTTTTTAGTATTGTTCCTTTGGATGTAGGATATCGTTGAAGCCATAGGTACTTTTACTTATAATTAGGAAAATTTATAATAAATAACAAGCTAATTGGACTCCGCTGTTGCCTGGTACCAAGTCCAGGACGAGAAAGGAGGAGGCACGGAGGAGGAAACGAAGCACATCCCTCGGATAAGGACGGATCTTTTAAGACGACAAAAGCGACGACAAAGGACAATGAATATAGGAACCTGGAACGTACTAAGCCTATATCGGCCTGGAGCCCTAACTCAGGTGGTCAAAGAACTTTAATCCAGAAACATGGACATAACTGCTTTACAAGAGATTAGATGGACTGGAGAAGGTACACTAAAAACTAATAAATCAGTAGTCTTTTTCAGCGGAAGCGAACGGGAACATCAATTCGGTACTGGTTTTATAGTCGGGGAAAGTCTTGTGGGGTCAGTCTTAACTTTCAAACCCGTTAATGAAAGACTCTGTTATATCAGACTTAAAGGGCAACTACATACCTATTCCCTAGTTGCTGCCCATGTACCGACAGAGGACTAGGAAGGAACAAACAGGACATGCATATTATCTTAGGAGATTTCAATCCAAAGATCAGGAAGGAAGCAGCGTACTAATCAACAATAGGTAACCATAGTCTTCACGATGCCAGGAACGATAATGGAACAAGGTTAATAGACTTTGCAGCGTGCCACAACATACTAATTAAAATCGACAATGTTCGAACACAAGAAAATACACAAACAAACATCAGTCTCCAACGACGGCGTCACAAGAAATCAGTTCGATCATGGATGCCAGGAGGGGTAGTAGCTAGACGTAAGAAGCCTAAGAGGAGCTGATAAAGACACGGGTCATTTTCTGGTAAAAGCGAAGATAAGGACAAGAATAGCGTCCAAAAAAACACACAAGAATACACCAACACAATTATGGAATACCGAAGTTCTACGTAATAAGGAGACAGAACAGAAATTTTAAAAGGCTATAAAAATCGCTCTAACACTAGCAGAAGACTAGACAAACAACATAGACTCACCTTGGGAAAATATTAAATTAGCTCTAACAAGCGTATTAGATGAAATACTAGGACACAAAAAGAAAACAACAAAAAAATGGTTCGATGATGATTGCTCAAACTCCACAATAGCAAGAAATATGGCTAGAAGGAACATGCTACAAAACCCCTCGCACAAAAACAATGAAATGTATAGACAAAGAAGAACAGAGACAAGAAAACTAATGAAAAGAAAGAAGAGGGAGTATCAGGAACAAATAATCAGAGATATAGAAGCAAAAAGAAAGAACAAACAAGCGAGGCAGTTCTTCAAAGGAGTTTCAGATTTCAAGACCGGGTACCAAGCAAGAACAGGAAACTTCCTTTAAAACGACAGCTTGCAGCTTATCACGGATGACAACGAAATCCTAAAAACCTGGAAAAATACTTCTGTCAACTATTGAATGACCAATCTAGCAGAAATACATCAAACATAGAGGTACATACAGCTGAAATAGAAGACCAATACCCGACATACGAAGAAGTAATACAGGCAATTAAAAAACTTAAAAATAATAAGACACCAGGTAGCAATGGTATACCCGCAGAATGCTTAAAACATGGAAAAGAAGCGTTGTACAGTTCTTATATACAAGCTAATTCAAGACCACATACAAAATCCTTGCAAAGATCCTGCTAGAAAGAACCAAAACATACACAGAAGAAATCGTTGGAGATTATCAATAAGGATTTAGACCGGCCGCTCTACTACTGACCAGATATTCACAGTAAAACAGATAATGGAAAAATGCTGGGAGTTTGATCGCGAGCTTCATCAGATGTTCATAGATTTTAAACAAGCATTTGATAGAGTATGGAGGGACAGACTGTGGACAGCAGTGCAGGAACTTGGCTTTCCAAAAAAAATACTCGTGGTTGATACGGATGTGTATGGAACGGTTACGATTTAAGGAGAGAGTTGGACAACAATACTCGGAGACATTTGAAATAAACAACGGACTAAAACAGGGAGATGTACTTTCACAACAACTCTTCAACTTAGCTCTGGAGCACATAATCAGAAGTGTAAGAATCGAAAAACTGAATACAGTATTTCATCGAAAAGGACCAAACTTACTACTGGCATTTGCAGACGATATCGATCTAATAGGAAACACACGATTAAGGATGAAGGAGACTTTCGTGAGGTTCGAGAAGGAAGTAGAGAAGATGGGGCTCCAAATCAACAAAAACAAGACGAAATATATGTATATGAGCCGCAATAACCAAAGCAGAGACAGAATCGGCCAGAACCTCACCATCAATGACTTCAACTTTGAGTACGTTAGAGAATTCAAGTATCTTGGAACAACAATAACTAGAATAGAATAGAAATATGCTTTATTGTCACTGAAAATTATTGAACAATTTTATGGACAAACAAAAAAAAATCAGTCAAATGAAACAGACAACAACAAATGTAGCTACTGCTTGAGACACCCAAATGTAATTATAAACAATACTAATTTTGTTTCTTTGTTATACATTAAGAAACTCGTCAACTGAATAATATGGTCTTTCAGACAGATAGATTTTTGTCATCTTACGAAACTTAATGAAAGATGTTGCGGATTTAATTTCTATTGGAAGGTGATTATATAGTTTTTTGCACTATATAGAATAGAATTCTTTACTAGCTGAGTGGACGGGATCGGTAAATAAACGTTACAATCCGAATTTCTAATGGAGTAGCCATTATCAGGTCTATCGGGAAAAATGTTTAGATGCTTGCGAATCAAACAAACCGTTTCCAAAATAAATAAGGATACTTGTTGGAACAACTGAAGACAATAACGGATCACAAGAAATAAACAACTGGATTTAGGCCGGCAACAGATGTCTTTTTGCCCTCCAAAACCTTATAAAATCGAAACAACTAATAAGGCGTACGAAGATACAGGTCTATAAAACAATCATACGACCCGTTGTGATGTATGTAAGCGAAACGTGGGCGATAACAAAGGCAAACGAAGAGAGACTATGTGTTTGGGAAAGAAAAATCCTAAGGAAGATCTTTGGTCCTGTGCTGGATGAAGCATTAGGACAATATAGGATAAGAACTAAGAAAGAGCTCCAAAAACTTTACCCAGACGCCAACATCATAAAAGAAATAAAGTCCAGAAGACTCCAATGGGCAGGACACCTCAGAAGACATTCTGACGAACGAACAGTAAGACTGGTGTGGAAGGAAGTCCCAACTGGAAGGAGACCACGCGGACGCCCTCGTCTCCAGTGGCGAGATAATATAGCAGGAGACCTAAGCACTATGGACGTGGAGAATTGGATGGAGGTTGATCAAGATAGAAAACAGTGGAGGCATGTTGTCGAGTCGGCTAAAACCCACGAAGGGTTGTAACGCCACGGAGTAAGTAAGTAAGTAAGCTAATTGGACTTATGAAGACAATTCCGAGTGGTCCTTATTTGGTTTGGTACAAGATCTCTATATTTTAAGTTTAATTAAACAAAATTGAATTGTATAATAAATAAGTAGATTGTCAATTAGTTCTTTGATTTCAGATTTCGTAAAAAGTCTAATAGGGGGAGTTATTCGATAGCATGCATTTACGGATTTATTATTTGATGTATAGTTTCTAGTTTAATTATTTTCTCTGATAAGGTTGAAAAACATCGCGTACAGTTGAGTCCATGGTTCTTCACTCGTGCGTCATCATTGTTACATTACATGTTTATCTAAAAAGTTATTTATTTTAATATATTACTATAACATGTTAAGTCCTACTTGTAATTCTCAACAGAAAATTCGTTTACTTACTATCCTGGTACATATTATTTACTGTATCGAATGAGAATTTTAATGAACTAAAGTATATCAGTAGTTTTAAACACGGTCTGCTTTTTCCCCAAGATAAAACAGGATTTTTTTTTTTTTTCATATATTGTATACTGTTTTTCTCGCCAATTTAAGTGCAGCGGCTACTCTCTGAAACAAAGTTAAAATATTATCAATATGTTTAATTGAAATTGAAAAAAAAAACAAAAATAAAAAGTTCCTAATTGTAAATATTTTGTTATGTAATATAGTTGGCAAATAAATAATATTAATAATATATGTGCTTGTCATCATTAAAGCTTTATAATAGTGCACATTTAAAAATTGTACTTTTGTACCTCTTAAACAGATGAAAATTTCCAACAGTCCCTCATTCCTTCTTTCTAATTCAAAGTAGGTACTCGATTAAATTTAAAACGAGTTCTTGTGCTTGTGAGATAAGAGTTTTTCCGGGAATAATCTAAAAATATTCAATAAAATATATTTTTTTGTCATTTCATGCACTTTGTGGAAACTTAAACAAAACCATTCCTCAACTGTGTGAATCAGGTTAACTTTGTATGTAAATTAATGGTAAAATAAAATACAGTTACCATAAAATTTCAAACTCAAATATATAAATTTAGTTGTGAAAACAACTGTTTTCACAACTAAACTTTACTGGTGACACAACTTTACTTGTGACACTGACGGTCACAAGTAAACAAACCAAAAATGTCACAAGTTGTACATAAAATCTGAAAACGTTCACAAGCGTCTTTTTGTACCCATCTCTTTTCAATGTGCTGAGTCTAAGAGCATTCATAAAAAGAACATGTGTCCTTCCTTAATAACAGGCGGTAGCTGGTTTGCGGTTGTGTGGAAATGTGGGTTCATAGACGAATGCTGAAAATACCTTGGACACCAAGAAAAACTAATGAAGAAGTACTAAGGAGCGTCAACAAAGACAGAGAACTGCTAAAGACTGTTAAAAATCGAAAAATGTCTTATCTGGGACATATAATAAGGGAAAGTCGATAAAAAATTTTACAACTGATCCTTAAAGGCAAAATAGGGGACTGTAGAAGTGTAGGGAGAAAACAAGTTTCTTGGTTAAAAAACATTCGAGAATGGACTCAGATACCAAATGCAGGACAATTATTCCATATTGCAGAAGATCGAGAAGCCTTCGCAATGGTGATCGTCAACGTCGGATAAATCTGATATGGCACGCGAAAAAGAAGAAGAAGCTGGTTTGTCTTTAGTGCGTGGAAGACAATAATGCTAGATAAAAGGTATGTGTTTTATCTTGCCAGGTATTTATGACGCACGGGTAAAGAACCATAGTCTCAACTGTAGATGATTTGTAGATGTATATGCTTTATCTATGTCAGTTTTAGCCCAAGTGCCATTTTGTTTACTAATGTGAATTTACTGTGCATATTCATATGCTCGTTTTGTTTAAGTTTTTTGTTAGTTTTTACAGAGACTTGTGATGTGTGACTTCTTTAGATGGGGGGTTGTTTAAATACTTATTAATTATATTGTCTTTATGTTGGATTAATTTTCATTAAAGTAGTCTAAAAGCTCTATTCGTGGGCCCTAAGTGGGCTGTATGCTTAGTATCTCTTCTTTTTCCGTTATAAGTGTATTTATATGAGCAAGACATGACTAACATTTATGTTTTTAGGTAATTTATGGAGTAGATGATCAAGCAGCTTGCTGAATAACTGTGTTTAAGTGAACAACTGCATTTTTATGTTACTATCACTTTTAGGAAATCGATGTTATTGGACGTAGTAAAAACTATGAAAAATTTGCTCGAAAAAAATAATTACGGTACTTCTGGTTTTTTAGATGTCTCTCAGGAAATTTTCGAAATATAACATATAGATCGTATATCCAAAATTAAATCCTTATTAAATTCAATAGAGGCGAGACAATTACTAACTTGTTTACCTGTTTCTGTGTCAGTTTGAGACCGTAAGTCCTAGCTCATCAGTACACCACACAAGATTGCCTGGGTAAGCAAGTGCTCATCATTAACACGTCGGGTTTAAACGGAACGTCATATGGGTGTATAGGACCATAAGACACGTGTAAATACTATTGTAACGAACAAGCTAATTTTGACATACCCCATATAACTGTTGCATCTCTCGAAACAATGATGTGTGTTCGAGAATCTTCAAGATGTATCGACCGGCTGACAGATCGAGGTGTTCATACAAACGAGAATAGGGTGGACTATTCCAGATTATTCTAGTAAATAACGACTTGTATATATAAGCCGCGCTGATATTAGTTTAATTTATGAGATATTATCGCACTGTAAGCTTATAAATAAATATATTTACATAAATTATAACCGATGCTTTTATTGAACACGTTAAAGTCTATAACCAAATAATCACCCGTAGGTCAACAGAAAACACATAGGGACTACAATATTGTTATTAACTACACTATCACAGCCGTACCACAACCAAATTATCATACTCTGCGAGATTTCATGAGATTTGTTCTTCGACTACTGCACTTCTCAGTTTTGAGGTGTAATAACGCCGTGTTCATAGGAGGTATGGCATGAAAAAAACCTGTTGCAACAACGATGCGTTAGTAAACTGACAAACTCTGGTGGATTATAGCGTTTGCACTTTATGGGTGCACTGCCCGATAGCATGTCGTCCTGATACGCGAGAATTAAATGAACATGAGACAAAAACGGTAGTTTGAGGTTGATAACATATCTTGGAAGCAGTATGGATTGCCGATGCTCATACTGTTATAAAACTACGAGTAAAGTTCACTGCTTCCAACGAAAAAGCTAGGGGTTCTAGAAATAGAACTCAGCTTCTGCCAACAATTTCTACTCTTACGTCCCCGTTGTTTTGTTGCTGCGTAACTTCTTAGTGTACTTGGCGTGCAGTTTTTTGGCCTTATTTCTTGGCGTTATTTCTGACGCATAAAAACTGGAACCATAACATCATAAGGGAATAAACTCTGAAAAATAATTTTGGTCCTCCAGGTTGCGCGTTGGGTAATGAGCTGGTAACCCATTACCGTAAAAAGTACAAAACCACAAATCCTTTAAATAAGTCTCGGATAGGTTGATCTTATTGACAACGACTTAGCAAAGAATCATAGAATGCGCACTCGATACATGGAACGTTCAGACATTAAATAAATCATCAGCACAGGTATCGTTACTCAACGAGCTCCGAAAATACAAACTATAACTAGCAGCAATACAAGAAACTAAAGGCGAGGGCACGGAATAAAAGACATAAATACGCATACAATACTCATCATCCAACCTCAAAAGTCCACTGCTGAACATAGGCCCCATCCTTGTGTTATCAACCCCATCTATCTTGCGCCACTTTCATCCAGTATTTATTGTTTCTTTTTAAATCATCAACCCATCGTGTAGGTGGTCGACCGACGCTTCTCTTGTCTGCCCTTGGTCTCAATTCCAATAATTTCTTGTTATGTGTTCTGCTTATATCCATTTTAGTCTGGCTATCCTTTTGATGACGTCAGTCACCTTGGTTCTTCTCCTGATCTCTTCGTTTTTTATTTTGTCTCGCAGAGTTACTCCTAAGATGGATCGCTTCATATTTTTCTATGTGACTCTTAGTTTGACTGTACGTTATACAATACTACATAGTGTTATATATGGCGAAAACAACGAGTTAGGAATAGTCTGTATAGTTGACAATAAGATGAATCATGCCCAATTAGAATTTAAAGTAGTGGTTTGGAGAATATGTAACTGAAAATAAAATAAAAACCTTTAACTTCTCAATCATTACCATACACTGCATAACAGAAGGGCATAACAGAAATAAAGGAAGCTGGAGGCTACGAATAGCTAAAAGAGTACACGGCAGCTTCTTGAGAAATGATATCAAGATCGTACCAGGAGATATGAATGCGCAAATAGGCAAAGGACCTTCATCAAAACTCCAATGAAAATAGAGAATTACTAATAATATTCAGTACAAACAAAAATGTTAATCAACAGGAAATTATTATGCAACAGGAAAGATCATGGGCACAAAAGAAAAAAAATCAAATAGATAATAGCTCAATGACGAGTGTAAGGGGGCATTAGACGAAAGGAAAGAGAAAAAGAGAAAAGAAACCAAGAATACAAGAAATCGAGAAAGAATTGCAATCTACGAAGATGCAAAACGAAGGGCCGATAAAATATGCAGAACAGAGAAAAGATAATACGACTACCAGAAAGAGAAAACCCCCGAGTAAATCTTTTATGCAAAAGAATAACCAGCGAACTAAGAGAAATATAATGGAACGTATTGAGGAAGACATCGAAAATGTAGAACCTCGACGATGGAAGAGGTATAGCAAGTAATACGAGCACAATTAAATAACAAGGCTTCGGATATTGACAAGGTCTCTTCTGAACTATATAAATCAGGTTGTAAACAGCTAGTAGGTCAAATGCATGAACTCATAAACAAGACTCAGAAACAAGGAATACATTGAAATGCGAAAATATCGCGACATAACCCTCTTGTACACAGCGTACAAAGTTTTTATTTACCTATTCTACAAACGACTTCAACAATTAACTGAACATATTGTCGGGGAATATTAAGCCGGTTTTCGACCAGAATCATCTACAACTGACCAGCTATTCACAGTGAAACAAATTCTAAACAAATCTTGGGAATCCGACACAAAAATACATCCGACTACTAAAAGAAACAACTGCCAGAGTTGAAGAAATAAAAATATTGGGAAAGAAACGAAAGGCAGAATTTACAAAACAGTCATTAGACCAATAATGACATACGCGGCAGAAACAAGACCTGACACAGAGAGGACAAAAAGGACGTTAGAAACAGTAGAGATAAAAACACTTAAAAATTGATAGTAAAAGACTATGGGACAGAACTAGAAGTACAGATATACGACGTAGATGTAAGGTGGAGAACATCAAGAACTATTAGAGTGCAAAATGAGCTCACTAAGAACTTTTGAAAGGTCAAAGGATTAAAGCAAGGAGGCACTGACACTATTCAACTTCTCAAAAATGTGATTGTCGCCTATCATAACATCAGTATTATGTCTCGCAGAACGGAAGAGGCGGAAGAAATATATTCACAGTTAAGTGAATTAGCACGGAGTTAGATTAAGCCCGGATGGAACAGAAGAACCAGAAATTCAAAGAATGGTTAAGGGAAAAAAGTTTATTTTTAAACTTAAAAAGAAATAATTCACAGGAGTAGGCTGTATATTTAAAAATTCGATAAGTTATAGATTAAAGATATAGTTAAAAAAAATGGTTGAAAAAACGTTGAAGTAAAACACTTCTGTTGTTCACGTTTTCGAACTGATCAGTCCATCTTTAGTAAATTTTTGTAGTACTTGCGTAAATAACCGCAGAACCAAACAGTGGTTGGGTTTACATTGATGAAACTATACTTGGAAGTATTAAATTATACGGCAGTATGTCGATGAAATTGAATTACCAATCGGGAACGTAAGTCCTTAATAAAAAAAATTACATCCAAACTGTTGGGATGTAAAAATAAATTTTCGTAAAAATATAAGAAGTTTCGCGAGCTTGGACATGTAAAAAAGATAAAAAAGTAACTGGGAGTGCAAAAAGTTATGGTGCCAAATTGTATAGTATGCCTGACTTTCAGGAAAACCCATATACTTCTAGTCGAAAATAGTTCCCACGCCTAATTTGAGCACGGTATTCAAAGAAAAAGAATAGCTAACATTATTGTCATCCTCTTCTGTAATTATTATTTGCATTTGTATCCTAAAGGTCGATTCAGACACATCAGTCACGTCTCGTTACAGTCCTGGCGCCGAACCGAACAATCCGTCATGCAAAATATTCTTTAATAGAAATATGGCGCCGGCATTCAGTTGTTTGGGAAAAGTTGGGAAACGAACAGTTTCCCAGCTGTCAGATAATTGATAGTTCTGTGACCAAACAGGACCGGTTCGGCGCCGAGACTACGACGGGACTGATGTGTCTGAATCGACCTTTAGAGTACCTGTATATCATTAATTGCGGTCTCCTATTCGAATTGATAAACTGCGTTCTCACACATTTTTTGACCATATATACCTGAAATACGCCATTTATCTTTTTGTAATCGGTTTTTTGAGCGTCTGACCAGAATAACCGTTTAATGTACTATATAAGATCAGTATGTTTTGTTAGTAAAAAAGAATAAAATTAATAAAGAATTATTTAAGTATGTTTAAGTTTATAAGCATTTTTCTTGAATCCGTCTGTTATATACCTGTAATATTGTAGTCAATTGACTTATGTATTTCATACTTCCTAATTATTGTAGAGTTTCCTAATTTCTATTTATTTATTTTATTTATTTATTTACGTGATGTCCCCATTTTTACAAAATTTAACAGAAATAAAATATGCTTACCATAATACAAGTACATACTAAAACTAAGTATTAAATAAATAATGATTACATAATTATTGTTAAACAAATAATTAAATTAAGTAAATTAAATTAAATTTCCTGAAGATCTTAATAAAATGAAATGATCTTAATAAAATAAAATGAAATGATATTAATAAAATGAAATGAATACTCCAATAATGTCACTCATACGTACCGTACGCGTAAAGATCCTTGAAAATATATCTACATCGTACTGATCGCATACTTATCTCGATCTGTTTCTTAGAAAAATAAAAATATGTACAATAATCAGTTTACTGTTTTATCACGTCTCTTTAGGAAGGAACACGTTATTCACACAATGTCCGTTTTAATAAGACAATAAAAATGAACACTGCGTCTACTAGCGCCGTCCAAACTAAAAGACGAACTTCTTTTAAAGTCGTGGAATACACCGCAACAATTTGGTTTGTGGAATAAACAGTACGCATACAGTACGCAAGCGGTTTTTTCTGCCGTACACAATAACGAATATAGCGTTCGCATACCGTATGTATACCGTTTGCCTCCTATATGTGTACCGAGCTTAAATCTTACAGATTTTATCTCCACAAGATAGTGTTTTATGGAAAACAAAGGCATGTCTCTAAGAATTCTAGTGTTACATCTAAAGTTGATAAGACCTAATAAATCACACATAATAAAGCACACAATCATACCACAGTCAGTGGTATGGTCAAGTAGTTTATGGAGAAAAACTAGATCACATTTAGTTCTGTAGTCTTCTAAGGAACTGATATTTAACCTTGACCTTAGTTCTACCGAAGACATGTTCCTTAAGTTTAATCTACAAGCACAAATCCGGAGAAACTTATTTTGAATTTTTTCAAGGGTATGAATATGGTTAAAATAGTATGGTGACCATACTATAGAAGCATAAGACAGGATGCTACGGACGAAAGTAAGATATAAAATTCTATATGTGGGTACTGAAAGATTTTGAGAGTTTCTTGTGATAAAACCTAGATTACCTAGATAAAACTTTATTTGACAAATTGTTGATGTTGGGGATAAATGACAAGGAACTGTCAAATAACACTCCCAAATCTTTTATTTCAGGCACTCTTGATAGAAGGCTTGTATTAATGTGATAGTCAAACACAACATTATTTTTAGATTTGCTAAAGGATATAACAAAACACTTATCTTTATTTAACTGGAGATCCTGGAAGTAAGGTCTTCCTGGATCCTTAGACAATCAGACAGATTTGAAACTTTAAAATATATCTTAAGGTCATCAGCAAATAGAAAAAAGTGACAAACCTTTATTCCCTCAGAAATATCATTAATAAACAAATTAAAGAGAAGAGGACCCACATGTGAACTTTGTGGGACCCCTGAACTGACCAAGATAGGAATTGAAAGTGAACCCAATACATCTTAGTTTAAAGATAATTAAAGAATGGATTACTGTATCAAAGGCCTTCGAGAAATCAGTATAGATGGAGTCCACTTGGTACCCATCCTCGAAAGCCCTGATAATGTAATCATGATACAAAACAAGATTTGTAGATGTAGATTTACCCTGCATAACTCCATGTTGCTCATTAATCAAGAGATTCCTACAATGCTAAGTAAGATATTTGTTTAGAATTAGTTCAAAAAGTTTAGGGATGGCAGATAACATACCAACAGGCCTATAAATTTTATTTTGTCTCTGTCACCGTCTTTAAACCCAGGAATAATATAACTGTCACGCCACTTACTAGGGAAGGTGTGTAGACTCAAAGATAAATTAAATAATACATGTAAAGGTTTGGATAGACTGTAGACACATCTTTTTAAGAAATATGTAGGAATATTATCAGGGCCATAACTCAGTTTATCCTTTAGACCATTTATAAACTCAATGACTTCAGAAAGTGAAAATTGGATAATTGGAATGTCAACAGAATTTTTTACTTTAAAATTGAAGTTAATTAAATTAACTTTGTCTGAGCGATAGACACTAGAGAAATGGCTCGCAAACAAGATTGCTATTTCCTCACTTGATTTAGCTAACAAGTCATTAAAATGCATGAAATCTGGAATTCCGTGGCTTTTATTCAAATGGTTCCAAAATTGTTTAGAGTCTGAGTGAATAGATTCCTTAATGTTGGAGATATAAGATTTTGTAGCATTGATCTGTTAATATTTTGCATTCTGTTCGAAGATCTGAAAATAAGGTATAATCAGCTGCTAACTGAGTGTGTTTGAATCTAGCATGAGCAGTTTTTTTTTTTAAATAACTTAACTAAGTTTTTTTAAATCTGGAGAAAACCAACGAGGAAATTTTGAAGGTTTATATGTTTTTTTCGAAACAAAGAGTGATATTGCTTCAGAAAAAACTTCATAGAAATTATTTACTGAGATATTAATATTTGAATCATCAAAAACAATATTCCAGTCAGCTGAAGAAAAATAATTATTTAGAACTACAAAATTTGCATTACGATAGTCAAAATATGTAGTATTATAATCTAATTGTTTAACATGACCATTAAAACTAAGATCACAAGTAATTACCACATGATGAAAGTTATTGGAAAGCAAAGTATCCACTGCCTCATACACTGACAGTTTCTGATAGTCTTATACTGTGGAAAATGAGATCCAAAAATACTCCACGTTGATTCGGTATAATATTTAATTGACTCTGGTTCAGGTAAGAGAAGCATTCGCATATCAGTCTGCCCCACTCGTAATGTTAAGTCCCACTTAACTTTCTGTTAAGTCTTTAATAGAACTTTAATTATTTGGTGTCTATCTATTTGCAACATTTCACTTTTTGTTTTTGTTGTTAATTTAAATATCATGTACCATAAATCATGCGATATTATTTTATAATTTAAGCATAATAAAAAAAGTTACATTTAGTTGCAACGATAAAAGAGTTCATTTTGGTATTTTATTTTGAAACATACATATTGCCATAACAATGTTGTAAATAAGTACAAAGAGTCGTGGATTATATTTAATAAATATTATAAAAATTACGCAATAAAGTAGATTAGAATTATTATTATCAACTCTCCGCTATGTTACAGTACAATATCTATAATTTTGCGTTAAGACTTAAAATTATTGGTTTGTTATAACAAATTTTTTATTTATATTGTGTGCATATATTTAATTGATATTTTAATTACTTGATCTGCACATATCATGTGCATCTGAAAAACATATTGTAGGTCTTAAAAATAATTATCTGATGAATAGGTGTAACTATATAACTACCCATCAGAAAGTTGGGAGCCAATGTGTAAAAATAAAACTCCAACTAGCGTTGGGAGCCACTTGTTTAAGGGTTCGTCTAGCTCAGTTTCTCAGGTGTCGGTACGTCCTATCTTAAATGTAAACTTGAAAAAAGAGTTTAACAGGAGACATAACAGAAGAGTTTAACACAGACCAATTATCTCATTTCTCTCTCTCTCTTCAATCCTGACCCCCCAGGGGGAGTGTAGTGGTCGACGTGATGTCGTGTATTGTCCGTCTCCAGAGATCTCTGTCTCTGGTCATTTCTTTTAATTCATGCATAGGTCTTTGGCATATTCCTGTAATTTGATCTATCCATCTTGTTGGGGATCTTCCTCGTGATCTTCGGCCTTCTACCTTTCCTTGTATTATGAGTCTTTCCATGTTTTCTGTGTTTGCTCTCATAACATGCCCAAAATATTTAAATTGTTGAAGATGGACTTTACTAGAGAGTCGTTGGCTAACTTTTAGCTTTCTTAAAATTGAATTATTTGTTCTGCGGTCGGTCCAAGGAATTCGTAACATTCGTCTGCAACAGAACATTTCAGTGGCGTCTATCTTTCTTCTCTCCGATTGTCTCAGAGTCCAAGATTCACATCCGTAGGTCAGTATTGGGAATATTAAGCAGTTGATCAACCTAATCTTTATCGCTCTTGAAATTTGACAGTCCTTCCATATTTTGGTCATTTTTTATCTCATTTAACCAATACTTTTTAATTACTTGAACAAATACTAAGAAAAACAAATATGAACAAGAAGAATATATTTATATATAGCATACATATAATTGCATACGTAAACAAGAAATATGGATTATAAATAAATAAATAAATAAATAAATAAATATATATATATATATATATATATATATATATATATATATATATATATATATATAGAAGTGAGCAAATAACAAAAAAAACAAAGGTGGGTATCTGAAGAACGACAACTAAAATTTGGAAAAGTAACGATATTCAACTAGCTGGGAGTAAACATGGGAACTGGAACTGGAAAAAAAGAAATTAAGAAAGACTTGTAAAGAAAAATAAAGCATTAGGAAGAGACAAGAAGATTCCTGCAAACAGAAAACTAAGCAAAAGACATTAGTAAAATCAGATACGGCGATTTATCATACATGTGATAAAAATGGGTATATTAGAAAGGATAATAATAAGAATAATCCTAGGACCTGATATCACCTTATATGGAGAAACTAAGACTAAAGAAGACTAAAAAGAAACAAAGACATAGAAAAACAGAAAACGAAAATATAGTAAAAGTAATTAAATGACAACGCTTGGTAAGGAAACAAGGTTTTATTATATCACTAACTCTTTTCAAAATTTACGTGGAAAAAGCATTAAAAATTTGAAAAAGGAAATGTGAACGGCCATTGCACTAGACAACAATAAAATCCTATATACAGTTTGTTTCGCAGAGTATCAGGTATTATTGTAGACGATCAGACGACATGACAAGGAAACTCATGAAAAATTAAGTAACTGGGAACTAGAGGTAAACGTAAAACGGAAATTATGTACTCAGGAATTGTACTCGTATAAAAGGACCTAACATTACACAGTGGGGAACATATCAGACCCATAAACATTATAAATATTTATATGTTTTTTTTTAGACATTGAAAGTAGAGCACCCACTCATAGACCGTATTAGGACAAAACAACTAATATGGTACGGTAATATGTAGAAGATGAAAAAAGATAGACTACTGAAACAAATATTAAATTGGATACCGCTAGGATACATCAAACTTTGAAGCTCGAGAGAAGGCCAATAAAATTAGAAACAGCAACATAGATGAAAATTATTAGAAATATAGATATACATGGCGAGACTGGGTATCGAAAGACGTTGTAAAAAAGTATTAAATTGGTGCTATATATTATTGTTGGTTATTATTGGTTGGTTGTATATGTTGCTATATATTATTGGTGCGTATTTTTTGCTATATATATATATATATATATATATATATATATATATATATATATATATATATATATATATATGTAATTATATATAATAGAATATGAAATACAATGTCTTTTATACTGTTTATTAGTTTATTTTAATTATGGAGACCGCGGGAAACTTATGTAAACCTAAACCAAAGGTACACGAAAAGATTTTATCGTTATCCAAGAATCGCACAAGAATGTGAAGATAACAATAGAAAAGATATAGATAGGAAACCAAAAAAAAAATAAAAGTGAACTTAAAGGCATTCTCGGAAAAAAAAATGGTATCGAAAAAGAGATCTTGGAAATGGCTCCACCACCATACCCAGATCTCGACAGAAGCGTAAGGGACGTATTTACAACAGTTATCACTTCGGACTAATTAAACTAAATTGCAAAACCAAAACAGTCAGTCAGGGTCCAATTTAGTTCAGATGGTAGTTCAGACCATGAATCTGAAAAAGTGTGTGGTCTCTTTAGAGCAAATACATTGTAAAAGATTATGTAGAGCAAATACATTGTAAAAGATTATGGATTGACTTTTATAGAAAAATGGAATACAAATAATACTTTGGGGACTGTGATCGCTATTTCAGACCAAGAAATAATTAAAGTACTCAAAGTCTCTGGTAATGTTAACTTCTCCTCACAAGAAGGATACCAAAGAAGTCGGGAGTTGTGAAGTCTGAGTACGGCAACGAAAGAATACACCAAAACGCAGATGTCGACTTAAACAGTAAAGGGCTGGCTGTCGTGGACAACCAAGAATGCTTGGGTGGTTATCAGACTGCCTTTGACATCCAAAACTTAATGTTGGCTAAAAGCATCTTTGCATTAGGATATTCAACATCATACTCTGTTCTTCATACATGTCTTGATCATGGCAGTAACGACAACTAAACGTTAGGCGGTTCCATGTACCAAAAAATCAACCATAAATTGGAAACAGCCATAAACTTGTTTTGACAACTAGCAGAGAAAAGACTTCGGGTTGGGCTGCAAGTATGACTTGGATGCCGACGCATCTCTTCCCGTAAAGATTAACAAAAGTCAAATCGGTTTAGGATACTAACAAAAACTACGTGATGGTGTGACTTTAACTTTGTATTCCCTCATCGACAACAAGAACTTCAAACAAGATGGTCACAAGATTGGTTTGGCCTTGGACCTAAAGGCTTAAATATGTTATTACATCTTGTTCCACAAATACAAAAACTTACAAGTAGTTGGGTATGAGTATTTAAAAAATGGTCAAACCATTTTTTAAACTTTTTTTTCTTGCCAGCATGTCCACAAACGAGTTATGTTCGACACCAATATGTGTTTTAACCCATACAAAATTAATATTTTTGTTAACTCTTTGCCGTTCTAAAATGATATAATGATATTGAATTTGAGGAGTAAATTGGGTAATTAGCCAACACCAAGGAATTTAAAAGAGACAGGGAGTCCGATATAATTATTGCAGAATCAATTGTAGACTGTGTTAAAAATGTCAAAGCTTCGTATATTGCAGTAGCTTCAGCACTAAAATAGAAAATATGTTATCCAGTTTGTAGGAATTCTTAATATGTAACAATAAAACACTGAAAACTTTGTTTTCAAAGTTCAAAGTCAATAGTCGCTAATGAAATAGGTTGATGAGGGGAGAACTGTTTGTCTCAAGTTGGTCATTCAGAATGATATCTGTGTTTTTTAATTTGTTGATTTCCATAGATTCCAACAAAGATAGCTTAAGGCCTTTATTTTGAATGTGTAGAATTTTAAATTTGTCATTAAAAGAATGATTATGATCTAGAAGGTGAAGTGCGTATGTCGAATCTGTTTTTCTATTCTTGCAAGCCCTTTTATGTTCTGCTATTCGTTTATCAAAGTTTCTACCAGTTTGACCGATGTAAGTTTTTGGGCAGTCGCCACATTAAAGTTTGTACACACCACTATTTAAGTGTTTTTTATTTTGGCTCTTGTTATTTTTAATATATTTGCCTAGATTGTTATTTGTTCGGAAAGCTGGTATTATTCCTTTTTTTATGTGTTTGGCAATTTTTTTTGTTATTTTGCCTGTATATGTAATCGAGCAGAAGGTACTGGGTTCTTTCTCTGGTGGTGGAAATACCATCAATTTTTAATATTTTTGGAGGAAATATAAAATCACATCCCACAAAATCCTTGGACTTGGAAGCATCAGTATATATTGCCACAGATTCTTCGAATCTTGCAAGTACTAAGTATAATAAGTTAATATTAGTGTGAACATTTTCACTCTATGAAGGCTTTAAAATCTTTATATTTTTAGAAACAATGAATTGTAATTATGAAGATCTAACCTAGTTGAGCTGGGATAATATAAATCACTGATAATATTTTGAATAGATTGAAGTGGGGTGCACAGTAATAGAGAATTTTTCTTCGACCAATATTTATTTGTAAGATCTTGTTCATTTTATACTACGATATTTGAATAGAGATTACTATTGGTTCTGGATATGTTGATAAAAAAATTGTCTGCAAGGAACTGCTTTCTGAGGCACTTAAATGAGGCTCAATATCTTCTACATGAAGAGGTTCAACTGGAGTTGTTTTCATGGCACCAAGACATACACGTAGAATTGAGTTCTGCAAGATATCTATTTTGTTTAAAATCTGTGAACTAGCAGAGCCATACAAGATACATCCATAATCCAATATGGACCTGATATAGGCACGATAGAATAGTAAAGCAGTTACAACACCAGCTCCCCACCAAATCTTAGTAATCATTTTTTAAAAATGTAACCCTTTTATACATCGGTCTAACATGTAATTAATATGTATTTTTCATGTAAATTTCCTATCAAGTACCATGCCTGCCAATATATTTGACGGAGTCTTCAAGGGGAAAATTATAAGAACTTGAGACAATGTGACTTAATTTAGATATATTGTGTCTACTGACAAACTTCAGACTTGGAGTAGGCAATCTGAAAACCATTTAATGTTAACCATTCATAAACCACTCCAAATATATCTTTGAGAGAAGTCATAGTGGTATTAAATCTCTTATTTTCAGTATATATGCAGAGGTGATCTGCATACTGTACTGTTTAAAACGGAATATGATTAAAACTTAATTAATGTAAATCAGCAGTAAAACAGCAGTAAAACAACATCCGGCAGAAATAATGACGGAATGGAAAAAACATTTTGAAGAATTATTAAATGGTGAGTATGGTGTGTATGGTGAGTATGGTGAGTATGGTGAGAATGTCGACTTGGCAACGTGGTAGTAATTGGTAAAATACTTTGTTATTTTTCGTCCGTGATAATCCCGAAAATGCGAGAGTTACAGCGAAAATAATTTAGTGCAATAAGCCGATGTGTATAATTAAAGTAACACGTTAATGACAGTGATAACTGTGATAAGGATTGGCCGTAAAACATTAAAAACATTTGATTGAATTAAAAACAATTGAACCGGTAATTACATCAAATTATTGTCCTATTTTAAAGTTACGTTGCCAAACTGACAAGAATTTCTAAGTAAAGAATACAATCAATAACAGTATCACAGGAAAACGGTATGCATCGTTTTCTCTGAACCGTTGAGGTGGAAAACAGTACTTGGCGCCGAAAATGGACAGATACTTGGAAAAGAAAATATGTCTGGACAGCGACGGAATAACGGATGATAGCACAAAAAAGAGCACAAGAAATGAGATAACGTTCAGATAACGTAGAAGAAAGGTCAACGAAGAGTCGAAAACTCTTCAAGACTCCACCCAAAACAACAGACAACCATGATGAGACAAAACTGGATAAATTAATAGACATGATGAACAATCTGGCAAGTGGCATTAAAGAAATGAAGAGAAGCCAAAACAGAAGTAATGAAGTAATAGAAAGACTTATTGCTGACAACCAGACTTTAAGAGGAGAAAATAAAGACCTGAAGAAAAAAAATATGAAAATTAAAATGGAGTTAAATGAAGTCAATGAAACTATTAAATTCATAGATAAACAACGAAGAAGAAACAATGTAGTCATGAGTGGACTAGCAGTCGAAACATACGATCAAAGCGTCTTAAAAGAGGGAATGAGAAACTTCAATAAACACAATTTAAAATTGCTACAACACAATTGTTAAAATTACAAATGCACAAAAACTAGGAAAGAAAACCTGTCTGACTGAATTAGCAGAACATGAAGAAAAGTTAAAGGTTATGAAAAATAAATCTAAACTAAGACGTGTTGAAGAAGGAAAAGTATACATCAATGATGATACTTCGAATAAAGAGAGAAATTTAGAAAACAATTAGAAAACTTGCGCAAGAAGAAAAGGGGAGAGGAAAGGATGTAAGACTTGGTGGAATTAAAATATGGATCAACAAGGTGGCTGGAAATGGGACAACCAAGAGAATAAACTAGTCAAAATGGGGACAAAAAAACTAGTAAATAAATGTGCTGGAAATACTATGACAAACTAGGCAATGCCAACGGACATAAGTAGTTATAGAATAGGTAGTAAAGACAAAGATAGATCCATAAATAATGACCAAAGACGTGAGCAACGAGAGACAAGAAAGGGGAAACCCATAAAAATGCAATCAGCAACGAGAGAGAATATAAACAGTAACTATGTAAAATCCACATTAAACAAGAAAGAGCTTAATGACACGGCCCACAATAACGGAGCAGTGCTAAAGCTCAAAGGATAGACATTAGCAACATGGAATGTCAGAGGTCTCAACGGCAAAGAAGTCGAACTTGCTGAAGAATTTGAGAAAAATCAAATAGACTTACTGGGTATAACAGTGACCAAAAACAAGGGAAAAAACACACAGTTTTTAGAAAATGGACACTTCCTCATCACCAGTGAAGTGTCACTTGGCGAAAGGGCAACAGAAGTGGTAGACTGCCTGATACACAGTAACCTAATAAAGAATATTCAAGACTAGAAATGCATTTCAGAAAGAATTCTGAAGATAAGACTGGTAACTGCGGAACACAAACTAGTCAATATCATCGTTATGTATGGAATAAATGATGACGAAAGAGCAGCTAGCAAAGACCTCTTCTGGGATAAGGCCTCAGAAATAATAGACAGTTTAGAAGGCAATACTATAGTACTAGGGGACCCAAGTGGTCGAGTGGGTGTAAGAAATGAACATACCCAAGATGTATTAGGACCATATGGAGAAGAAATAAAAAGTGACAGTGGGGAACGTATTACTGATATATACAGAGAAAATAATTTAATAATAATGAACACATTTTTTAAACACAAAGATGTACATAAATATACAAGAGAAGTCAAAAGTAGAGGCGAAAGATCCATCATAGACTATGTGTTAGTAAATAGATCATCGAGGCAATGCATTAAAGACGTAAGAGTAAAACGAGGAGCTGAAATATATAGTGACCACTATCTAGTTGTAGCCAGGACCAGCTTGGGAGTACGACAAGAATCAATATCGAAAGAGACCAAGAAAACAAGTAAAGCTCATGATACACCCACTATAGAAGTAATCAGGTCACATAAGCTAGCGGACAAGGAGACAGCAAATAAGTTTGAAAACTACGTTAACAACTACCTAACAGAGCACGCTGAACATGACTGTGACTAAGACCGAAATTGTCAAATACTGAAAGAAGCACTCCTAAACGGTGGTAAACAAGCATGCGCAATAACAAGAAATAACAGAAGCAAAAAGTGTACAAACTCGTGGAACAATGAAATAAAAGCAGCAGTGAAGTCCAAGAAGATAGCTTGGAAATATTATTTAAGGAACGGGATTGCAGACAACTACCAATTATATAAACTGCAAAGAATCAAAGTCAAAGATATGGTACTAGCACCGAAACAGAGAAGTTGGGAACAATTCGGAAACAAGATGGAAGAAGACTACTACTCTAACGAAAAGTTATTCTTTAAAACCCTGAAAAATTTAAGAACCGAAAAGGCTCCACAAACACCAAAGCAAATAAAGGACAAAGAAGAACACTTACTGCATGACAATGACCACATCCTAGATAGATGGAAGCAATATTTCGAGGATCTACTAAATATCCAAAACGATGTAGACATTATCACAGAATAACCAGAAGATGTAGAGCAAGAAGACCAAATTTAAGATTAAATAAATATAGCAGAAACAAAAGAAATCATACAAAAGTTTAAAAAAGGTAAGGCGGCAGGATTTGATAAAATCACAGCAGACGTCCTCTCGTAGGAGTCACTATCCGGGTAGCTTTTGGACAGTCAGAGACAGAGTTCAAAATAAAAATAAAACTTTATTGTCTTCCTTAAATTAAATTGACAAAAATCTTATGTACATATTTACAATTTAGTTTAGTCTTCTCAGTACCTGGCCTATTTATTCAAATTAAGTTTGACCTTGTCGTATGAAGTTAGTCTTATCGGCAATCGAGTGTGTTTTCGGAATTTTACGTGAACGATGTGTCGATTTAATAACATCGGACGATAGGTACAAAGAAAAGAAAGGAACTCAACACGTCCCTTAAGTGATTCGGGTTAATAGGACACTCCTCGACAGTCTCAACACGACTGCTTCGGAGTACGGGTAATGAAGAGCTCAACACGCTCTTCGGTTCGGGTACGGCGGTATGGGACGAAACAACTTGTGAACTCAACACGTCCACAAGCCGGAGTAGGGAAGAAGAGAACCTTCAGTCAACACCTGACGATTCTGTCTCTATGAGGAAATGTTGCGGTTTATATAGCAAAGTTTTGCCCTTTCTACTGTCGATACACTCCTACTTTATGGGTTGGTTCGCGCGCACGCTGGTTTAACGGTGATGACTTGGACTCATCGTTACAACCCCTCTTCCTGGGAAAAAAAAATTTTGGAACAAAATTTTTTTATTTTTATTCCTTGCTAGGTACTTGGTTACCCTAAAAAACAATTTACAATACATCGAAAAATAAAAAAATGTCCGCCCTAAAAAAAATAAATATCGTCTTCTTAAAAAAAATCGTCTTCCTCTCTCTTAAAAAAAAACGTCTTCCTTCGTGGGGCTTCAATTATTGGTTTTTATCCTCAGCACCCGGTTCGGGAGTCTCAGTCTGTATTTTTTTTCCTTTATGCTGCGGCGGAATTAGTGAGATCAGCGGGATTGACACTGGAATTGACTGGACTTTCTGAATTTTTGTGATGCCCATGGTTGGTTTATCGAAAAGGTTTTTAAATTTGGAAAGAGCCTTTATCAGGGGCTCGCAGCCTTTGCCCGGGGTGTTAGGTTTTGGTGTGTTCCCCAATGGTGATATTAACTCTGGAACGGTGTATGGTGGCGGCGTAACTGTGCCGTCCATTTCTATGTCAGTGTAATATATTTCTAACGTGTCTGACATTATATTTGAAGGTTACTGGAAAAGTGTATTAAAATATACTGTCACTACTTGGTGTTGACTGTAAGTGCTTGGACTGATTAAGGAGTAGGGAAATCGGTAAATGCGGGTTTTAGGTCTTTGATATGAGCTGTTATTGTACGGTTTTTATCGTCGTGTTTTAATTTGAATATTACATTAGAACACACTTTTGTTATAGTATATGGGCCTGAAAATTTCGGTGCTAATTTGGCGTTAAAATTTTTGGCGGCATTTGAGAGTTGGTATTCCCTTTTCATGACTTTGTCGTTTATTGTGGGTTTCCACTCTCTTCGTCGTAAGTTGTAGTAATGGCTTTGAGTTGTAAAAGCTTTTGCCAGGTTTGTACGTACTAGTTCGAATGTTTCTCGTAGTTTATGCCTGCTGTAGTCTGTGAAGTACTTCTTTTAAGTTTTCCATATGTTCCTCGAACGTTTTCCCCAGTACTATTATGTCGTCTAAATAGGCGAATGCATGTGGTAACATTTCTGGGCCGATTATTGTATCTAGTAATCGTTGAAAAGTAGCGGGGGCGGCGTGTAATCCGAATGGAAGTACTTTGAACTGGAATAGTCCTTTTCCTGGTGCTATGAAAGCGGTCAAGGGTTTGCTTGCTTCGGAAAGTGGTACTTGCCAATATCCATTTTTTAGATCCAACGTGGTAAAATATTTTGCAGATTTTAACTTTTCTAGGATATGATTGATGTACGGTAATGGGTAGGCATCTTTTTCTGAGATGTCGTTGATTTTCCTAAAATCGATGCAAAATCTGTATCCGTTGTTATCCTTCTTTTTTAATAGGACGATGGGGGAACTGTACGGGCTATTAGATTTTTCTATCACGTTCTCTTCTAGCATCTTATCTATCTCATCGTTTATGATCTTCTGCATTGCCGGGTTTCGGGGCCTGTATCTTTGTTTGATCGGTGTATTATGTTTAAGTTTTATTGTATGTTCGGTTAGATGTGTTGTTCCTTTAATGTGTTTAAATTTCTCCAATTCTGTTAGTAGCAATTCCTGTAATTGTTTTTTTTTCGGTATTGTTTAGTGTAGTACTGATGTCGAGCTGCTCTCGTTTCGGACTGTTCGTGAATTCCGGTATGTATGACGGAATGTCTTCGGTCTGGTCGTCGGCCGCGGTACCGGTCGGTAGTCGGTATATTTTCGGTCTGGTCTTCGACCGCGGTATCGGTCGGTAGTCGGTAGGTCGTTTTGTTATATATCTTGCTTCTCTGTTGGAGCGGATATCTTGCGGTTGGTGTTTCGTTGACCCTGGAATTGGTCGGTATTCTGTTATTGTCTGCATTGTACGATCTGGATCTGTGTTCTGTTCTGGTTTGGTATTGTTCTCTCCTTCTTACGCGATTTCCATTTAAGATGTTTGATAAATCAAGGCCCCATCTTGTTATTTCATGCATTCCCAGTACTACTTCTGAAGCTAGGTTTGGTAAAAAATGTAGCTTGGCTTTTCTCCAAACGTTGTCTATGGAACATTTTGCTGTAAAACAGATTTCTATGTTGCTGGTTTTTCCATCTGCCAGCGTGATCTTTAAAGCTTTTCTGTCGCTTTTTGTTCCACATTGTTCCAATATTTTTTTACCTTTTTGTCCTATAAATGAATTTTGGGCTCCTGTGTCTATTAGTGCTTTTAACTTTTTACCGTTGCTGAACGTTATCGTTGTGTGGGGTCGTTGATCTGTATAGTGTGCGTAGCTGGAGGTTGTTAGGGAGGACTCTAGATGCTGACTGGGTTGCCTCCTTCTTGTCCAGTCCTGTTGGAGTTTTCCGGTCGGCTTCTACATTGGCAGTTATTGGAAGTTGTTCCTCGGGTTCCGCAGTGGCTGCAGAAGAGTACAGCCATAGCTCTGCAGTTTCTTCTATTGTGGCCTCTGCGGCCGCATCTCCAACAACAAGTCTGTCTGTCGAAATTCTGTATTTTGTTATTAGGGCTATTTGCCTGTGTCCAGTCACAACTTGTATTGTTTCTGTTATATATTTCTTTTTGAACCATATCATATTCTTCCGCTAGTCTGATGATGTCCTGTGTTGACGATACGTCTTGCCTCTTTATATACAACTTGTATTTCGGGTTCATATTGGTGTATATCCTGTTTAGTTCTTCTTGGTGATTGAATTCACCATGTCTTCTGATCATTGTTTGAATATCAATGATGTAGTCTTTTACACTGATTGCGTGAGAACGGAGGAAACGAAGAAATTGCGAAAATCTTGTTCGAAGTCTTTTAATTCGTTCCAATATTTATTATTGTTTCTGTACCATAGTAATGCTTTCCCGTTTAATGTTTCTGGTAGAGCTTGTAAAACGTGGGTGTCTTGTAGGCCGTAAGCTGTCTGGAGTTCTTTCAACCGTTCTATGAATTCTATTGGGTCTCTTGAACCGTCAAAGTGTAACCCCCATTTGCGTACAATTTCCATCTTTCTTTGTCTTTCTTCCATCTGGTTTTCTTCTATTTCCTCTGGGTTTTGGCCTTTTTGAGTTGGTGCCTTGATGATCGCAACTAATCTCGCTCTTAGCTCGCTGAAATTCCCTTCCGTCGACTGTTCTCTGTTTGTTAATTCGGCTATAAGTTCGTCTTTCTTTAATAGGTACACCCAACTAACCTTCGACGTTTCCGGAGCGTCTGTCATTTTTGAACTGTGAATCACCCTGTATTTGAATAAAATTTGAAATGTAGTACTGTCTCATGAAAATAAAATTCGGAATTCGGTCGGCATTATTGTTTAAAACGAATTTTTCTGCTCGGGCGCCATTTGTGACGTCCTCTCGTAGGAGTCACTATCCGGGTAGCTTTTGGACAGTCAGAGACAGAGTTCAAAATAAAAATAAAACTTTATTGTCTTCCTTAAATTAAATTGACAAAAATCTTATGTACATATTTACAATTTAGTTTAGTCTTCTCAGTACCTGGCCTATTTATTCAAATTAAGTTTGACCTTGTCGTATGAAGTTAGTCTTATCGGCAATCGAGTGTGTTTTCGGAATTTTACGTGAACGATGTGTCGATTTAATAACAGCGGACGATAGGTACAAAGAAAAGAAAGGAACTCAACACGTCCCTTAAATGATTCGGGTTAATAGGACACTCCTCGACAGTCTCAACACGACTGCTTCGGAGTACGGGTAATGAAGAGCTCAACACGCTCTTCGGTTCGGGTACGACGGTATGGGACGAAACAACTTGTGAACTCAACACGTCCACAAGCCGGGGTAGGGAAGAAGAGAACCTTCAGTCAACACCTGACGATTCTGCCTCTATGAGGAAATGTTGCGGTTTATATAGCAAAGTTTTGCCCTTTCTACTGTCGATACACTCCTACTTCATGGGTTGGTTCGCGCGCACGCTGGTTTAACGGTGATGACTTGGACTCATCGTTACAAATGCTTAAAAGCATGGGCGACAAGGGCATTGAACTTCTAACAAAAGTATGTAATAGGGCATGAAGTGAGAGCCAAATACCAAAAGATTGAGAGTTATTCTACCCATTTTTAAAAATTTAGACAGACGCGAATGTAGTAACTACAGAGGAATACCACTACTGAGTATCCCATCCAAAGTATATGAGAGAATACTAGAAAAACGTCTGTTACAAGAAGTCGATTCCAAAATGGAATAATCACAGAGTGGATTTAGAAAAGGCAGAAGTATCCAAGATCACATTTTTACTATCAAGAAACTAATACAAAACGCACGGAACTCAAGCATTGAGTTATACCAAGCCTTTATAGACTTAGAAAAGGCATTTGAGAGTACTCCAAGGAAGGTAATTGACATATGTGTAAAAAAGAAAGGTGTGAAAATCAAACTCAGGCAAGCCATTATGAGTATATATAGACATACAAGGAATAGAATCAGAACTGATAATATGGAATCCGAAAAGTTCACAGTAAATGAGGGTCTACGTCAAGGAGGAGTCCTCGGCCCCATACTGTTTAACATTGTCTTGAATGACATAATTAAAGAAACTAGAGTAGAAACATTTAAATTATATGCCGGACATAGAAATATAGATTTATATGGTATGCACACCACAGAATGTGCATACGCAGGCGATCTAGTGATATTTGAAATAAATGAAGAAGCACTCAATCGAAATTTACAAGTATTGAACGCTCCACTAATTAAACGAAATTTGAGGATCAATAATGAGAAGACGAAATTAATGGTATGTGAAAAAATAGAAAACAAACGAAGATAATACTTAACGGAAATACACTTGAACAAGTCGATACTTACAAATACTTGGGAGTATAAATAGAGAACAGAGGAACTGAAGAAACTGAAATAAGTTCCAGAATAGAAAGTGCTGCTCGGACGTACCACGCAATTAAAAGTACGTTTTTGTCAAAAAAAGAAGTATCCCAGAAAGCCAAAGTGACCATATACAAGACGGTGTTTGTGCCGATTTTAACTGTTGGTAGTGAAAGTTGGACGCTTACCGACAAATTAAAATCGAAAATACAGAGCATAGAAATGAAGTTTCTTAGAAGAATAATGGGTATAAATAGGTTAGACGGGATTAGAAATGAGGCAGTCAGAGAACATCTTAAGATCCAACCAATTATTAAGAAAATTGAAGGGGCCCAACTAAGATGGTACAGATGGTTAGAATGAATCAAGAAAGACCAGTTAAAAAAGTATGGGAAGCCAGAAGACAAACCAAGAGACTAAGGGGCAGGCCAATATCTTGGTAGTTGGATAACTGAAGATCTAGATCCATACATAGAGATACGTAGCAGGATTGAGTAAGCCAGAACAGCATTTACCAATATGAGAACCTTGCTAAGCAACAGCAGCCTCAACTTAACACTTCGATATCGCTTTGTAAAATGATACATTTACTCCATACTGCTATATGGTGTAGAAACCTGGATCATAAAGGCCAATGTGATGAACCGATTGGAGGCCTTTGAAATGTGGGTATTTAGAAGATTACTTAAAATTCCCTGGACAGATCACACAACAAATGCCGAAGTATTAAATCGAATGGGCAGAGAACGATAATTGCTGCCAATAATAAAAAGAAGAAAAACTGCTTATCTAGGTCATATATTTCGAAATTCCAAGTACCAGTTCTTAAAGCTTATTATGGAAGGGAAGATAGAAGGAAAACGAGGCATCGGAAGAAAGAATACTCATGGCTTAAAAAACATAAGGGATTCGACAAATCTCGATGCCCATGCACTTTTTAGACCCACACAAGATCGAGAGGAGTATTCCAGAATTGTCGCCAACATCCACTAATTGGATAGGGCACCATAAAAAAAATATATATAAACCACCATCTTTAAAAATAATGTCATTAATAATATCAAGTAATACATTTTCGCCATATTTGAAAGTTTTTTAAGCATATGATATTTAATATCATCGTAACCCGGAGCGGTGTTAGACCTATTAGTTAGCGCAAAGTTAAGTTCTTCCCGTGTAAATGTATTTAGAAGAAAGTGACTTGAAGTTATAGGATTATTTTGAATTTCTATAGCAGTATCAACTGATGGAGTTGCTATTTTGTCAAAAAATTCTTCAATCAATTCATCATTAAGATGATTATTACTTGAAGTATACTTCCTTTGCATTTTCTTTGCTTCATTGCAAACATTTTTCTGAGGTAGACATTAGACAAGCTGTCCGAAACTAGCTTTATTAACATTTCATTTGGACTTCGGAAGAATGTATTCAAACTAAGACGTTCCAAGTAATTTCTTTTGCTAAATCTGGAGAGAACAACGTAATATCAACACTAGATTGTGTCACATCCGGGCGGGTCATATAAGTTGGGTTGGGATTATTAAGAATCGATGGTATCAATGGCATTAATAAGTTGGAGCCCAATGCCATCATTTTTAAGTGAATCCCACAAGCTGTCATGCGCGTTTATATCATCACCTATAATGGAAGGAAAAAGGAAAATTAAATTGTTTCAATATTTTACACCAATCTGTGGAAGTCGATCGAAGATCTGGAGGTCTATAAATTGAAGCAAAATTAATATCAGAGTTATTATATTTTAAACAAGAATATCGTCATTAACATTTTGTAGAAAAAGTATAGCCACTCCCGCGTAACCGTCACATCTGTAGTCACAAACAATCTTATAACCCTTAAAAATATATTGTTTATCGAGTTTAAACCATGTCTCATTCAACAAGGTAACATCAATATCGTCTAATGTACGTATATTTTAAATCGTCTAATGTACGTATATAAAAAAAAACTAATATCAAAATTACTCACAGCAGGTTATAACTTTATAACTGTCTCCACTGTGAGAAGCGGAACAGGGTGGATTAGCAAGTAGTTGGATAAAACTGAAAACTTATTTTGGCCTAGAGCTTCTGAGTACGAGTTTTCATTAATTTCCTTGTAATCTATAAAAGAAATTTTATTTTTGATCATATTTTTAATTTTTTGTTGTTTTTGGTAAGGGCAATTTTTTGAAACCGAAACATGCTTATTAATCTTACAAGGAATGAAACTAATTTCTGAATTTTCGCAATAGTGATTTATTTATTGGCTCCACAACGAATACATAGATTTTGAGAACTTCTACACTGTTTTGAAATTTGGCCGTACAAATTGTTCGACTAGACAAAAAATAAATTTATAATAACATACTGAGGCAGAAAATGATCTTCAAAAGCTACGATAACAGTGCGTTTGCAACATACTCAATTGTACCATTTTTTTTTCAACTTTTGTATGTATTCGTTTAATATTTAAGATACGTAAAGGAAGGATATTGAATATTTTCGCGTAAATATGCAGTATCAAATTGAGTATCAATATCCCGAATTAAACCCTTGCTCTCTAATAAGTGACCCGGAATAAACGCTTTTAAATTTTCTTCCTTTAGTTTACTTTTATTTATAATACTCTATGCATCATGAATAGAAGCTAAAGCCACCTTAATTATGTTCCTACCTATTTCCCTTACTTGACGAATATTAGAAATTCATAGTTTCTTGTACAAAATATGGCTTATTGTAATTAAGGTACTTAAAGGCACTTTTGTCCTCGAGTCAATGCCGTTCCTTATAGGGAAAGTAACAAATTTTTAAGCACTATTAGAGTATGGTTTTATTAAGAACTACAATTTAAAAAATCTAGCTGAATAAAATTAGAATTAAATTACGCGTTACTGCTTTACATCCACCGAATTAAACTTTAAAATGCAGAGTAATTAAAAATGCGTATCCAGACTTCGGCAGTTATTTGACAATTTTGCAGCGCCCCTTAATATATTTAAGAATCATGTATTGTAGATAATACAGGGAAAGATGCGGAAAGATTAAAAAATACATGTTTGTGACAGATATGTTTTTTATCGGAGTGTGTTGATAGGTCAATGAAGAGATTTTAGGAAATTGTATGAAAGAAAACGAGAGGTTTGTAAACGAGTTCGATACGAGATTTTAGAGAAAAACGTTGTTTTGATTTCCTTCGTAAAGTTAATAAAGAAATATTTGTTTGTTTAGGCAATAAAGGAACATTTAAAAGTTGGGTTTTTTGTCGATACGAGCGAGGGGATATTGTTTTGGTTCTTGAGTTTGTGGGGACAGGTTAGCTGCAAGACGGAAGGGAAATTTTTGGCGAGTTTCTTGTAAAATGTAACGAAGCAAGGAGGTCGACATTTAAGTTCCAAGCAGGGCAGACGTGCTACAATGTAGAGTGGAAGAAAAGATTCGAATGGAGAAGACGTTTTGATTTGTCGGTAAAGAGACCGGCAAAATTGGTTGAGAATATTAGACTCTATGTAATATGTCAGTTTAGAAAAGAGTCACCACTATTTCTATTTTTTTCTTTGGAGTACATTAGAAGATTTGTATAGATACCGTTTTGAAAAGTATCATATAGGATGTCCTTTAGCTTCGTTGTCGTTTTTCTTGTTTGATACAACCCATCTACGTCAGATCGGCGTTCCAAATTATGGAGATGGTCTTCTTTTGTTCCTGAGTATGGAAATGGTTCCCCTTGTTCGAGAGTTTCGTCCTTGCAGTTTCAGTACCAGAGATGTAGCAAGTTTCAAAGTTTAAATGCGAAATATGTAAATTTTAAGGTAACAATTCAATATATTAATTTTTCAAAGTAAAGACATATTTTTTGGCTAAAGTAATAATTGCTTTCATTCTTTGTCATCAAAATTAAATGTGATACCTGACAGCAAGCTTAATTTGTTTTTTTTGTTATGACAATTTTAATTTGATTATTATGTAGAAACGATATTTCATATATAAGGTTAAATTTATATGTTTTCATTAAGAAGGATCCTTAATTTTTGATAATCTAATTGGCCATAATATAGTAAACAAAGAACATGTAAGTTTTTGTTATTTGTATTATGTTATACGATATGTTTCTTTTATAATATGTATTTTTGATCTGTTTTGTTTGAGACAAAAATAAATGTTTAATTTGTTTCTCTGATCTATTTTGAGTTTTATTTGAAAAAGATATTTTTTTTCTATATTTTTGATGTTATACAATTATTTCCCTAGTTACAACTAGTGGTTGTAATAGGTATAATTGGGCACCTCAAGTGGCGCCCTATATTAAATTTCTTGAGGTGTTTCCGTTTATTTTCATTCTGTTTGTCCCAAGAGATTTGTATAAGTAGCCTTTATTTTTTTTTTGTAGTTGCCCGAATCTAACCCCCAATATCTTTAACTTATCCACGACCCAGCTCTCCAACAACCAACTGAGTGTCGTATGCACTTGTTTCGATTATTTTGTTTGCCCAATCTTGTCCCCCATATTCTTACCCTGTGGTAAGCAAAATAGTCGTTACAAGTGAAGCCAAATTTTTTAGGGTTCTGTGTGATGAAACCACCGATATTAATAGTACAATTCAGCTAGAATTTTGCGCTATTTTTGTAGAAAAGAATAAAGTACATAAAGAATTTTTACAATTTATTCCGGTAAGTAACTGAAACCACTGGAAATGTACTAGCTCATACGATTTCCTCGTTTATAGAAGATTTAGGTTTGAATAATAAAAATATAGTTGGCCAAGGATATGATGGAGCCTGTTCCATGAAGGGTCATATAAAACGGGTACAATTTGTTGTTCGAAAAGAATTTCCTAAGGCTATCTATCTATGTGCATTGTTGTTTTTATAGTGCGATTTGTCAAGAATATTCTGTACCAGAAATTAGAAATTGTATGATAACCGCAGAAGAAACTTTTTTAACTATCCCAAGTGGCAAAATGTTTTAGAAAATCAAACTCATCACTCGGATCAGAAGCTGAAAAGAGAAAAATTAAGATGAATTCAACGACATGACTGCTTTCATGCATTTATTTCCTTACTTCCTGTCATCATTAAAGCATTGAATGCTATTACAAAATAGAGTGATAACCAAACTGCCACTGATGCTCAGTTGCTATCGGCTGCAATTTGCAAATCTGACTTTCTTTTCAGTCTCTTTGTGGTCAACTCGGTGTTTGAACTCACTGTACCGCCTAGTAAATAGATTCAAATAGAAAATCTAGACCTACGTTTAGCTGTTGAATCTGCAGACAAAACGAAAGAATCATTAGAACAGTTAACACAAAACGCAAATGATTTTTGGGTAATTGTCAGCTGTTTGCAATGAATTTAATATTAATATATCAAATAATGAAATATAGATAATACTATCTGTTCCACCGATAGTAATTTATCAAACAAAGGAAAATAAATGCATGAGAGAAGGGGGCACATGTGGACAAAGTTCAAAAAAATGTTATACCGCAAAATGAGATTCATTGTAAAGTATCGGCTTCTTCAATGTAAGACTCACATATTTGTGAGTACATTTAAATTGTGTACATAAATTTGGCAGTAATTAAATTATTTAGGCCACGTGCATTAAATTCCAAGTAGATGTAATTAGCCCATATGTGCCCCTAAGGGAAGCACATGTGGACAAGACAATATTTTCTACGGGCACATATGGACACAGGTTTTGATGGAAATCAAATAATAATGTGCAATTTTTAATCTTTATTTAACTTAATACGTTGAATTATCCCATATTATAACCATGAAAATTAACGGAAAACCTAAAAAAAGAGCTCGATCTTGCTGTACCAATTTTTTTTTTTTTTTCAGGAGCTGGCAATATTCTCATAATATCGTTTGCAGAAATATGACTTTCATCCTTCTGATCTGGAAATACAAAATCTTGTTCCAGCGACATTTCATTTACTAAAAATTCTGACTCTTCTAGTTCCTTTTCGATCTGACCAACAAAGAATTTGAGTGTTTTTTTTTGTAGCGAATTAAACGAGAACAAAATCCCCTTTCTGGATATTCGTAAGATCCAATTCAAAATTTTTACCATATTCAGTCTCAACTTCCATAAGACTATCATCTGATTCTTCCCAATAATTCTGAATTTCGCTTTCTGATGTCTCCCCATCAAAATTTTGCGCATATGGGATTTTAATTTTTTTTTCGTTTTCTATATTGTTTGATTTTCTTTCCTGAGTCCGTTTCTCATTCTCCTCCTTTTCTCTTAGTTCATTTTCTAATCTATTTTTTTTATGTAGCGGTCAGAATAGTTGAATTATTTTTTATTCTTCCTTTCTTAGAACTTATTTTTACGGCCTTTGGGTATGAACGAATTTGTTCCGGAGTAAGTTTTACATCGGAAATAATTACAATTTCGGAACTTTGTTTTTCGGTAGTTAAAACAGGTTGACAATTATTGTTGAGTTGTGGTTGAACATTTGCCGATGATGATTTAGAAGGCACCTCGAAATTAGAGAGTGTACTGCAATTTAGACAATCAGTTGTGGTATCTCGCTGCAATACATCACTGACTTCCGTAACTTCAGCTCCTACGAATTCTTCTGAGGACAAAATAGTTTTATTAAAGGATTAGCATCCAGTATTTAAAAACCCAGAAATAATGTTTTTCCTATTAAATGCTTTGTCAAAGGCTGGAGCTGTTAGATGTAAAATGTCATAAACTGTTATAGCTTTTCCCGGATGTGTAGACATTCATAAGTACAACGATCCTTAAAAGGGCCAAATACACACACTTTTAAAGACTGCAAACGATGTATTGTATGTGGAAGAAACATTAAGAGTACTAAACCATTTTCCCTACAATACAATATAGCATCTAACGTTGCATGTGTATTATGGTTATTCAAAAGTATTAACGCAGGGTTTTTCTTAGAAGCGTTGTTTTTTAATATGCTATGATATTTAATATTTTTTTAATATGCTTTACAACCTCGACGAATTACTCGTTGGTCTTCCAACCACTTGGAGAAGCAAAACCAATGTTGCCTTTTGGAGATCCAGTCAGAAATGACTCTTTAAATCGCACTCGCTGGACGATATAAACAGGTGGAATAGGATTTCCATTGGCAATGATTATTCCAACAAAGGTCACTTGCTCATCTCTCTCTGTTAGAACTATTTTTCCCAATTATTTACAGCCACCTTTAACATTCTCCGAACAGTGTTCACTGTGCTTTCATTTACGTTTACGATTCTATCACTAGTAAATTTGTACGTTTTGTAAACCGTCTCTAGGTTATCAAAAAACATGTTTACGTTAACTTTATTAAAACTAATGTTTCTAGCTAGACTCGTAGACTCTGGTATTTGCAAAGATAAATTATTATGACGCTTCATGAAACCTTTCATCCACTCAATTCCAGCAAAATTATTTTCCGACCATGACTTTGGCACATTTTTTTCAAGCTTCAGAGCATACTCATATGCGAATGTTCGAATTTGAAAGTAGGTTAATCCATACTGTAACTTCAAAGATTGAAGAATATAATTTACTAGACTGTATTCTTCTTTATTTAAAAGGCGGTACAGTGAGTTCAAACACCGAGTTGACCACAAAGAGACTGAAAAGAAAGTCAGATTTGCAAATTGCAGCCGATAGCAACTGAGCATCAGTGGCAGTTTGGTTATCACTCTATTTTGTAATAGCATTCAATGCTTTAATGATGACAGGAAGTAAGGAAATAAATGCATAAAAGCAGTTATGTCGTTGAATTCATCTAAATTTTTCTCATTTCAGCTTCTGATCCGAGTGATGAGTTTGATTTTCTAAAACATTTTGCCACTTGGGATAGTTAAAAAAGTTTCTTCTGCGGTTATCATACAATTTCTAATTTCTGGTACAGAATATTCTTGACAAATCGCACTATAAGAACAACAATGCACATAGATAGATAGCCCTAGGAAATTCTTTTCGAACAACAAATTGTACCCGTTTTATATGACCCTTCATGGAACAGGCTCCATCATATCCTTGGCCAACTATATTTTTATCATTCAAACCCAAATCTTCTATAAACGAGAAAATCGTATGAGCTAGTGCATTTCCAGTGGTTTCAGTTACCGGAATAAATTGTAAAAATTCTTCATGTACTTTATTCTTTTCTACGAAAATAGCGCAAAATTCTAGCTGAATTGTACTATTAATATTGATGGTTTCATCACACAGAACACTCAAAAATTTGGCTTCACTTTACCAAATTTTCTAAAACGATGGTATTAAATATAGAAACGATTTCATTTTGATTTTCCCAACTGTAACTCGCATTTTTTCCGGCAGTTTTTAAAATAATTGGTCAAAATATGATTTCCTGACTCAATTCTAAATTTCCTCATAATTTACTATGGAATCACTAACAGGAGAATTTTACTGTCACTATGGCATGTGTGTCTTTTTAAAGACGAATTACATGCTATGATTTTTTCTGATGGATATTCTCAAGTTAAGTTGATTTCATGTAATCGAATGAACTATCGTCCCAAGAGTGCAACTCAACAATATTGGCAATATCATTTTAAAGTCGTCTACTTTAATATGTATAATGTGTGTCTGAATTGTCAATATAAATGAATCAGATAAAATTAAATTATTATAAGAATTTTTCACTAAGTAACAAAAAAAACAAAAGTTGTTTAATGTACTAATGTTTGTATTTTGAGAACGATTTCCCAAGTGGAAATTGAAACGTCAATCAATAAACGTACTTTAACCTTTAATTGTGGCTTATTCCCATTTAAATAGTAATTACTTTAAAATGCCACAAGAAAATAGCTTCAGAATAATATTTTAAAAGAGACCTAAAGGTTTCGTCTCCTCTTTGTGCTGGGGCGTTAAAATCGAACAGTCCAAAATCACGATGACCTCTAAAAGTTTTAAAGCACATTTTGTACAGTATTTTATTATTAAAATTAGTTTTAATATTACTACTACCATAAGAAGATATTTTTACCATTTTTCATTATGAAAGCGTTCAGAAAGCCCAATAATTAGTATGGAATAAATTATTATTATCATTATTTCAGAGACAGATAATTTAAAACTATTTCCCTATGACTGTCTTTTAAAAATTGTAAATCAAAATTTAATCTACAAATTGGCAGGGCTTCTTCTTAATAAAATTTTACTTCTCCTAGCTTAAAATAGTCTCCTCCTGGGTCGATCTCTTATCGAAATACAATATTGGCAATCAAATGCAGCTTAAAACTCACCAAATCCGGTAGCCTCTTAAAAAAATCGACAGCCTCGCCTCAGATAATTTGTTGTATTTAAAAAAACTTACAATTTGTTTGAAAATCTCTGCTTTGCACTGGTTGGCTGCTGCCACAAAAACTTAATGACTTTCCCACTATTTACTTTTTATCAAACCGGCAAAAACACCAAAATTTATTTTTCTTTATTAACTTTACGAAGGAAATCAAAACAACGTTTTTCTCTAAAATCTCATATCGAACTCGTTTACAAACCTCTCGTTTTCTTTCATACCATTTCCTAAAATCTCTTCATTGACCTATCAACACACTCCGATAAAAGACATATCTGTCACAAACATGTATTTTTTAATCTTTCCGCATCTTTCCCTGTATTGTCTACAAAACATGATTCTTAAATATATTGTCTACAAGGGGCGCTACAATATTGTCAAATATCTGCCGAAGTCTGGATACGCATTTTTAAGTACTCTGCATTTTAAAGTTTAATTCGTTGGATTTAAAGCAGTACCGCGTAATTTAATACTAATTTTATTTAGCTAGTTTTTTTAAATTGTAGTTCTTAATAAAACCATACTAGCATAGTGCTTAAAAATTTGTTACTTTCCCCTATAAGGAACGGCATTGACTCGAGGACAAAAGTGCCTTTAAGTACCTTAATTACAATAAGCCATATTTTGTACAAGAAACTATGAATTTCTAATATTCGTCAAGTAAGGGAAATAGGTAGGAACATAATTAAGCTGGCTTTAGCTTCTGTTCATGATGCAAAGAGTATTATAATAATAGTGAACTAAAGAAAGAAAATTTAAAAGCTTTTATTCCGGGTCACTTATTAGAGAGCAAGGGTTTAATTCGGGATATTGATACTCAATTTGATACTGTATATTTACGCGAAAATATTGAATATCCTTACTTCACGTATCTTAAATATTAAACGAATACATACAAAAGTTGAAAAAAAAATGGTACAATTGAGTATGTTGCAAAACGCACTGTTATTGTAGCTTTTGAAGATAATATTCTGCCTCAGTATGTTATTATAAATTTATTTTTTGTCCAGTCGAACAATTTGTAGGTAGGATTACTCAGTGTTACAGGTGCTTGCGGTACGGCCACATTTCAAAACAGTGTAGAAGTTCTCAAAATCTATGTATTCGTTGTGGAGCCAATAAATAAATCACTATTGCGAAAATTCAGAAATTAAGATTTTCATTCATTGTAAGATTTATAAGCATGTTTCGGTTTCAAAAATCTGCCCTTACCAAAGACAACAAAAAATTAAAAATATGATCAAAAATAAAATTTCTTTTATAGATTACAAGGAAATTAATGAAAACTCGTACTCAGAAGCTCTAGGCCAAAATAAGTTTTCAGTTTTATCCCACTACTTGCTAATCCACCCCGTTCCGCTTCTCGCAGTGGAGAAAGGTAGAACCGCTCGAGCTGTGACTAATTTTGTTATTAGTTTTTTTTTTAAATATACGTACATTAGACGATTTAAAATCTTTAGATAATGAAATAATAAATCATGAAATTACTTTTGTATTGGAGGGTATAATAATAATTTTCTCTGTCTTAAATAAATTTAACAATGTACTTGTAGATCTCTGCTGTCGCAAAAAACAGTTTAACACATTTTTTAAATGAAAATGATATTGACGTTACCTTGTTGAATGAGACATGGTTTAAACTCGATAAACAATATATATATATATATATATATATATATATATATATATATATATATATATATATATATATATATATATATATATATATATATAATATGACATAGGGTCACCTGACAAGGTTCAGGGTACCTTATCATTTTTCAATGAATTTGATCCTCATTTACAGTTCACTGTTGAACTTGAGGACACTGTCACAAATAGTATCCCCTTTTTAGACATGCGTGTCATCAGAATGGGAGATAACACCCTCACCACAAGTTGGTATAGAAAACCAATGGCCTCCAATAGGTTCCTTAATTACCATTCCTGTCACCCTATGAAATATAAATTGAACCTTATTAAAGCACTTAGTTGCAGATTACATAAATTGAAACATCCGATTAATCGAAGGGAATCCCTTAAGTTATTAAGAAATATTCTAATTGAAAATTCATATCCATCCTCCATCATAAATAAATACCTATATTCTCAAAGTTATGGATCCTCTTTTGATGATATACCCAATGGTGACCAACTTAGAACCATTTCAAATAATTCAGTTAATAGCATTGTTCTGCCTAATGCTGATCTTGAGAATCCTACCACCCATTATTCATCTCTGCCTTATTTTCCTCAAGTTACTGAGAAGCTTATTAAACTGTATAAACAGAATAACATACCAGTTAAAATTGCAGTTAAGAATGCTAAGACTGTTAGAAATTTGTTTTCTAAAACTAAAACACCCTTGTCCACTTTGGAACAAGTTAACACTATATACTACTTACCTTGTGCTGAGTGTAACGCTTGTTATATTGGTCAAACTGGAAGATCACTAAAAGGACGTCTTACTTCGCATCGAAGTGACATTAATCTGTCTAAGCACACATGTGCGTTAGCGCAACACGCAATTAACACCAAACATAAGGTGAATTTCAATGAAGTCAAAATTCTTGGCACTGAGCGCAATCTTGGTAAAAGACAGTTCTTAGAAATGTGTTCTATTCTTAAACATCCTAATTAGGTATTAGGATGTTTAAGAATAGAACACATTTCTATTCTTAAATAAACATTATAGACATTCTAGAATAAACATCCTAATCCTTATTAGGTAATTTTTAGTTGGAATTACCTGATCCTGAATGGCAAGTAGGAAACCCTCAGTTTCGAGAAACATCATTCCTGATGTCAACCAATAGTTCGACGCTGTATTGTCGACATATTCTTGGCTGGTCTTATTGAGATGTCGCCCATGCAGAGGTTTACTCATCCAGGTGCGCATTTTTTCTTGCTTAGTCAGTTGGTTTATGCGCATTTCTTGTTCCCTCAGTTTAAGCGGCGTTGTGTTATCTACTGCGCAAATTACTCGATGTAAAGTAGATGTCTCAGCCTGTACCTGAAAATAAGTTCTTAAATTAGCAATTTCTTTATCTAATTGCTCACCTATATCCATAAGTCCTCTTCCTCCTTGATACCGCGGCAATGTTGTTCTCTCTACAGCACTGCGTGGATGATGTTTTTGCGCCTTTGTGAGAAGTGTTATTACTTTCCGCTGAAGACCCTCTATATCCGTTTTGACCACTTTATAATACCAAATGAGTAGCTCAGCGCGGAACAGGCGTACGTATTTTTATGCCTTAAACAAATTTTTACTATTAAGATATGACCGATTTAGTTGTCTTACTCTTCGCACGAACTCCGAAGTTAGTTCAGTTTTCATCTGTTTATGGTCAATTTTCCGCGCCTGTTTTACTTCGAGATATTTGTAAATATCATTTTCACCCATTGCCTCGATGTTTTGGCCATCTTGCATATCGAAAACTCCGGGCTGGACCTTTCCTCTGACTATATTTAGTATACGGCACTTGTCTAGTCCAAAATGCATACTGATGTCATTTGAGAAAGTTTCTACAGTTTTTAGCATCTGATCTAGGTCGTTTCGAGTGGAAGCCATTAACTTCAAATCATCCATATACAACAGATGATTAAGCTTCTCCACAACAGTGTTGTTATTTTTGATGCTAAATCCTGAGTCAGTGGAGTTCAGCAGCTGAGATAGTGGGTTCATCGCTAGGCAGAACCAAAGTGGACTCAACGGGTCCCCCTGGAAAAGGCCCCGGTTAATAGCGATATCTTCAGTTTCGATATTGGTTTCACCAGGTATTTGAAGGTGAATTTTAGTCTTCCACTTTGTCATTATATGCTTCAAAAAGGTCACGAGATTATCATCGACTTTATATATTTTCAATATATCTATAAGCCATGCATGCGGCACTGCGTCAAAAGCCTTCTTGTAGTCAATGAATACAGTAAAAAGGTTTCTTTTTTTGGTGTATGCCTGGTTAGAAATGACTGAGTTGATAATAAGTTGTTCTTTGCAGCCCATGGAGCCCTTAGCGCGTCCTTTCTGTTGAGGCTCTATGATATTGTTTAGAGCACAGTGTTGGTAGATACGCCGGGCTACACAGGATGTGACCAATTTGTACAAAGTTAGAAAACAAGTAATTTAGCGGTACTTGGCTTGATCTTGGGTGCTATTTTGATCTTTCGGTATTAGATAAGTGGTTCCCTGAGTAAGAAATGATGGTATTTCCTGTGAATTAGAAATAATATTATTAATAAATACTGTTAAAAGCTCATGAACACTCCAAAACTTCTTTAACCAGAAGTTTTGAACTCCGTCTGGTCCAGGAGATTTCCAGTTATGAAGCTCTTTGATGATGTTCAAGACTTCTTCAGCGGTGAAAGGTGCATAAGGAATATTCCTGTAGTGTTGACAATTGTTCGCCGTGTCTTCAATCCATCCAGCATTGTTGTTATGAGTAGCTGGCGTCGAAAGTTATTATTATTATTATTATGAATTCAACGAAATACATATATTTTATAGTTTTATTTTTATTTAAATATTAAACTTATTTTAATACTTAAAAGAATACAAAAAATTAAACATAACGTTAATATCTACGACATTTTTGAAAACTGTAACCTTTGTGCAGTTGCCTGTCACTTGATGAATCGTAGAAAATTTAAAAAACATCAGATTTTCAAAAAAAAGAAATTTTATTTTCTTTTCATCATATTTTAATACTAATTATCCTATACCTAACGAATACAAATCCAAAGGCATAAAAATTTTAATTTTTTTACAAAAAATGTATTTACAACTACATTGGTTTCATTTATAACAATATGTCAATATGATGGGTTTACAAATCGAGAGTAACAATAATTATAAATACTTGAAATCAATTTCCGTTTAATAAAATTTTAAAATACGGCAAAACTATCAGTCCTAGGTATAGGACATCCGTATATGTTTAATAATTAATCATGAAAGACATTCTACCAATATCCAGCTATTTAGATGTATGAGTAATTTTATCAGAATTGCTTAAATAAATTAAGAATGAGTCCTCGTTTCTCTCTCTCTCTCTTCAATCCTGACCCCCCAGCGGGAGTGTAGTGGTCGACGTGATGTCGTGTATTGTCCGTCTCCAGAGATCTCTGTCTCTGGTCATTTCTTTTAATTCATGCATAGGTCTTTGGCATATTCCTGTAATTTGATCTATCCATCTTGTTGGGGATCTTCCTCGTGATCTTCGGCCTTCTACCTTTTCTTGTATTATGAGTCTTTCCATGTTTTCTGTGTTTGCTCTCATATGCCCAAAATATTTTAATTGTTGGAGATGGACTTTACTAGAGAGTCGTTGGCTAACTTTTAGCTCTCTTAAAATTGAATTATTTGTTCTACGGTCGGTCCAAGGAATTCGTAACATTCGTCTCCAACAGAACATTTCAGTGGCGTCTATTTTTCTTCTCTCCGATTGTCTCAGAGTCCAAGATTCACATCCGTAGGTCAGTATTGGGAATATTAAGCAGTTGATCAACCTCATCTTTATCGCTCTTGAAATTTGACAGTCCTTCCATATTTTGGTCATTTTTGCTGTGGCAACTTTTGCTAGATCACATCTACGTTTAATCTCTTCTTGTAATGACCCTGTGTTTGTGATTAATGATCCCAGATATAAGTATGAGCTCACAACCTCGAACCGGTCAAGTGTGGTTATATGTGGATGATTGTTGTGTAGTCTATCCATTATCATGATCTTTGTCTTTGATATGTTTAATTGCAGACCAAATATTTGACTTTCGTTTTCGATCTGTCGTATAAGTTCTATCAGCTCTGCTTGACGATTTGCAAGAAGGGCTGTGTCATCTGCGAAACGTAGGTTGTTTAGTTTATGACCATTTATTGTGATGCCCTTTTCCCATCCTTCAAGTGCTCTTCGCACAATATACTCCCCATATATGCTGAATAATTGTGGAGATAGTATACATCCTTGTCTGACACCCCGTTATGGATGAAATTCGTTCGAAAGTGTGTCAAGTACTTTAACTGATCCAGTAGTGTGTTCATATAGTTCGGTTATAAGCGTAATTAGATGTTGTGGTACGCCTACTTCTTTTAGTATTCGCCATAAGTGTCTCCACTTGACCCTGTCGAACGCTTTACGGTAATCTATAAAACAGATGTATAGTGGGATGTTGAATTCCCCAGATTTCTCGATTATCTGTCTTATATTCAGCAGGTGTTCTCGAGTGCCTCTACCTTTGGTAAATCCAGTTTGCTCTTGTGGAATTTCTCTTTGAAGGAATGTTTTCAGTCTTTCATTGATTATATGTAGCATTATCTTGCTGGCATGGGATATACGAGAGATAGTTCTATAATTGTCGCATTTATGGAAGCTGGCTTTTTTTATGTATGGTCGTTATTGTAGATTTTGTCCAGTTTTCAGGCCATTGTTTGGAATGCCATATTTGGTTACAAAGTAGATGAAGTAACTTTACGCCGGTTTCTTCTGTGGCTTTAAGCATTTCTGCTGTTATCATATCTGGACCTGGTGCTTTGTTATATTTGAGCTTGTTGATAGCCTGTCTTGCTTCATTTTCAAGTATATCAGGTTCTTCTTCCACCTCGTCAGAGATTTGGCTAACAAGCTCTTGGCGTTGATCATCTTTATATAGGTCCCTGCAATATGATCTCCATGTCTCTGCTATGTCTTCTCTGTTTGTTCTCAGGGTTCCAGTGTTATCTTCAATGGCCCAAGTTCTGGCTCTGAAGTCTCTTGTCAGGTAGCGTATTTTTCTAAAAGTCCTCGTTTAAAGTTTTACATTTTAAGAAAATTCGACATAACTCAGAACACTCTGTACATAGATATAGGAAAGTCTTATGAAACTATACCTTATTTTTTGCAGACAATTAGAAAATCCAATAAAATACACGGTGTTCCATAAGAAAAAATATAACTTTGAAACGACGCGCTTTATTGTGACATCCTGTATATGTTAGAATAATTTTAAGAATAATGTATCATTAGAATAATGATATAAGAATAATGTAGCCTTTATCAACCTACACACTATACATTTAAAATTTTTTACCGTTTCGCTGTAATCTTCCGTCCCATTAGTGGTGACTCATCCTGTGTATATATATATATATATATATATATATATATATATATATATATATATATATATGTTTAAGGACCCAAAAAAAATTTTTGGTGCCCAACCTAACACCCCCCGAAAAATTCTCGGTGCGCCACTGGTTATCAGAGAAATAAATCTCTAAGAAGTAGAAGACAAATGTGAAGTTAATTTGCTTTTTGTTAATAACACTCATTTAACTTATTATACAATTTCATAACTAGATAACTAATAAGCTTACATAACAAATATAATTACTTTATTGACAATTTACGTTTTAAAATAAACTATACATTATTAAACTTACATGATAAAAATATGAAATAGATCTAAGACTGGCATAATATAATATTAATTTGAATCTTACACATTCTGCCAAAATTATTTATTACTTTTAACTTAACAAACAGTATACTCTATTACATATTCAATTAACAAAAAAGTTTATTAAAGTCGTAAACAACATTTTGTCTAAAACACAAATTTTGTTCTTGGCACATAGATTTTTTTATTTTTATTTTAACCTTCCATCTCTTGCATCAGTGATCGCCCCCCAGAGTTCAATTATAATTTCATCGGTGAATTCAAACGTAGCAAGGTCAGATTCGTCCACAGATTCTGCGAAATCCATTGAATTCTGTTTCCCCACTGATAGTTCCCATATTTGCGTTGCTAATTCCGAATCGTTAATACCCATAAATGATTCTAATATATTATTTATTTTTTCAACACCGGCATCCATTACAGAGTCCTGAAAAAAAATTAAATGTTATAAAAGTGAGAAACAAAGTAAAGAAAAACAAAGTAAATAAAAATAATTTATGGTTAAAACTTTGAGTCAAATTATCTATTAGTTTGAGCACATGTTCATATCAAAGGTGTGTTTAGGATTTTTTCGTGTGGGTACCCAGGCAGTAAGTGAGCACCTTACTAGTTTAAGTCATTGACTTTTTTCATTAATGATGTTTTTTATCATTGTATTAATGGCCCCAATAATTCGTTTTTTTATTTGTATAAGAATAATTAACTTTTACACTAAAAATTTTCTATGTTAATTTTCTTTTGACTAATATTTTAAAATTAAAGTTAAATAGTATCAGTAAAAATTAAGAATATGTAGAAAATAAATTCATAAAAATATTATTTTTTGAAACTTTTATTTTATTCGCAAGTATTAAAGTAGTTTCGAACGTGAACATAATCCTGAATATAAGCAACCATGTTTTTGAATTCAGCTACAATCAAATTAGGATCTAAATTAACAGCGTATGAACATCATAAAATTTTCCAATCGGTATTGTTTCGTTTATGTACTGAAATTTAGTTTTAACAATGTTAACTTGGAGAAGCATAGTTCACAAGTGCAGCTTAGGTATAGCAGGAATCATGGTGAATTTTATCATCAATTATTATTGTTTAAAATTAGTAAACGTTGTTCCTCTGTCATAAACGATATTCAATTTGACCATTCAAGAGCTGTTAAATGACGAAAACTTCACGTTTTTTTTTTCGTTTTTAAAAATGATTTGACTAAATTTTTGGCTTCAGTTCTGACGAATTTAAATTAAATTTTTTTTTTTTTTTTATTTATTTATGCCTCAACCTCATAGGGTCATTGGCGTTGTACAATTTAGAGTTTTACAGTTTATTTAGTACATTTATGGAATGTAAGTATGATGTCAAATTTTTCATATCAGTTCCGTCACTTAATATTGCCTGTAAGGTATCTTGTAATTTATATTGAAGTCTCTCCATGCGATATAAAGGACACTCCAGTAAAATATGGCGAACACTGAGCACAATATCACATATGTTGCACTTTGGTTTTAATTCACTCTCTAGCAGATGTTTATGGGTGATGGCGGTGTGGCCTATTCTCAGACGAGATAGGATGGTTTGATGTTTACGCTTATTTGGGGTTGATTTCCAAGGTAATATGGAATGTTTTACTTCTCGTAGTTTGGATGTTGATTGATTCCACTTGGTCTGCCAATCATTGATTATTAAGTTCTTGATTACAGGTTTTATATCTAGATGTGGAATGCTTCTGATTTCTACAGCTTCCGGACTCGAGATTGCTAGTTTTGCCAAGGAATCTACTTCTTCGTTACCAGCAATTCCAATATGGGAAGGAATCCATACAAAGTTGACATTTATGTTCATAGTTTGCAGTTGGCTTAATGCTGATTTAATAAGTAGTAGACTTGGATGACTAGGATATAAGTTATTTAGGGCAATTACAGAACTTAGGGAATCCGTAATAATGACAGGGTTTTTGATACTATTTTCTACCACAAAATTTATTGCATTGAGAATAGCAGTTAATTCGGCTGTGTAAATGGATGTTAATTTAGGGAGTTTCATTAATATTTTTGTTTTATTAGACATAAATGCTGCTCCCACTCCATCTATAGTTTTAGAGGCATCGGTATATATAAGTGTATGGTTACTGTATGTCTTGAATTCTTGGAGGACATATTGATATAATGCTTTGGGATGGTTATCTGCTTTTTTATATATGGAGAGTTTGGTATTGATAGATGGGATGGGAACAGTCCAAGGGGGAACAGTGTTAATATCGGGTATACAATAGATATCTTGAAATTTGAATTCAAGTTCATTGAGGTATCTATTTACCCTTTCATAAAAAGGAAGGTCAAGCCTAGCATGAGTTTTAAAGATATTCCTAAAACGGTCTGAATTTACATAGTGATTAACAGGATTCATAGGATTTGCCTGCATTGATGCCGCATATGTTAGTGAAAGTTGTTTTCTTCGGAATTCCAGGGGGACTTCTCCAGCTTCACAGTGTAAACTTTCAGTAGGGCTAGTATAAAAAGCACCTAGTATAGTTCGCAAAGCACTATTTTGTATTCGATCGAGTTGTTTTATGATATATGGTTTTGCTGAATCATAAATAATACAAGCGTAGTCGAGTTTGGACCTGATCAATGACTTGTACATAAGGGTCAGTGTTTTACTATCTGCTCCCCACGTGTTGTGTGCAACAGTTTTTATAATGTTAAGTGCAGATTGACAAGTACTTTTTAGATCATGAATGTGGTGGTTCCAGGATAATCTGTTGTCAAATGTCATGCCTAGACATTTAATTTTCTCAACATATTTTATTTCTTTATTAAATAGTTTTAATTCTGGAGTGATATAACTTCTTTTTTTTGAAAATAGCAGAGCCTTTGATTTTGTTGTTGATAATTGAAGACCTGTAGAATTTGTCCATAATTCGAGATTCCATAGCACTTTCTGTAGATGGGTCTGAAGGGTTTTATCATTTATCCCCTTAACAAAAATGATTAAGTCATCTGCAAAGAGTCTAGCTTTTACTGGTAAGTCACAAGTGGAGATAATATTATTTATTGCAATAAGAAATAGGGAGACGCTGAAATTAGATCCTTGAGGAATTCCGTTTTTTTTGAATTTTTGTATTAGATAAAGTACCGTTAACTCGTACATTAAAAGTTCGATGAGATAGGAAATTTTTTATGAATTGTGCTATATTACCTTTTATTCCCCATCGACTAAGTGTTTGAACAATACCATGTCGCCAAACTGTATCGTATGCTCTTGTTATGTCAAAAAATATTGCGATACATTTTGTCCACATGCCATTGCTTCATGAATCTCAGACTCTAAACTAATAAGATTATCCAGTGTTGAAGGTCTTTTTCGGAATCCGCTTTGTTCCGGGGCAAGTAATTTATTATTTTCTAAAAACCACATTAATCTGTTGGATATGATTTTCTCGAGAACTTTACACATTACAAAAGTTAGAGAAATAGGTCTATATGAATGTGACAGAGATTTTGGTTGATTTTGTTTATAAATAGGGATGACAATAGATGAACTCCAGATTTTTGGAAACTTGCTATATCTCCATATATTATTATAGATATTCAGCAAGTGTTTCTTTGCAGATGAAGGAAGTTTTTGAAGAAATATTGCAGGAATGTTATCAGGACCGGGAGAAGAGTTTTTTGTATTATTGAGTGAGTATTCTAATTCATCCATGGTTATGGGATAATTTAAAGGAGAAAGGTCATCAGGCGGTATATCAATACCTTTGGATTCCTCTTTCTCTTTTTTGGTCAAAAAATCTGGAGGAAGAACATTATCACTTGAGAATCTTTCAAAACTATTAGCTAGAATATTAGCTATGTCTAGAGGGGAAGTGTATATTTTTTGTTTTTCTTCTAAGAAGTTAATGTGGTTTGGGGTATTTTTCCCGGATATCTTTCGTACCATTTGCCATACTTTATTAATTGGTGTAGATGAATTTAATTCTGAAACAAACTTTTTCCATGATTCACGTTTACTTCTTTTAATTATAAATCTAGCTCGTGCTTTTAGTCGTTTGAATTCTAATTTATTTTCAAGTGTATTATATTTCCTGAATCGATTTAATGCTGTTTTTGAAAGTTTAATAGCTTCTTGACATTCAGAATTCCACCAAGGGACTGACGAATTTAATTGTTTAGGATTCATTTTACCAACGGCTTTTTCGGCAGCATTCAATAATACATTGGAAAACTCTTGAATTTGACTATCAATATTATTATTTGATTGTAAAATTTCATGTAATGCATTCATTTCATTTAAAACTAGATTATAATACTCTTGCCAATTTGCATTTTTAATATTCCATTTTTCAACATTACAAGAGTATTGTATACTGTCAGGATTTGTTATTACAATCGGAAAATGGTCACTATCATTTAAATCAGAAAGTACATCCCAAGATAAGGTAGCTGATAATGCTGGATCACATATTGAAAGGTCTATGGCAGAGGATTTACCAGTAGAAATGTCAAAATGAGTATTTCTTCCATCGTTTAGTAGGTTTAACTGAAAATTGTCCAACATTATTTCGATTCTACGACCTAATGGAGTAATTATTTTTGATCCCCATATGTAATTATGTGCATTAAAGTCTCCAACTATTAGACGAGGTGAAGGTATTTGTTTAATCAAGTCTGAGATTTCATTATTGCTTGGGTTTTGTGTAGGTGGAATGTATATATTACATATGTTCATTTTTACAGGCCCTTTGATAGTAATTGCGACCGCTTCAAGTTGTGTATTGATTTGAAGAATGTCTACATCGATGGATGAATGAGTGTAAATTGCTACGCCACCACTAGCATGGTCTACATTTTCTCTATTTTTATATGTGCATGTGTAGTGTTTTAAATTATGAACTTTAGTATTTTTAAAATGAGTTTCCTGTAAACAAAGTATGGATGGAGTAAGTTTTTTAATCATTTGTTGTAATATCTCAAGGCGAGTGTAATATCCTCGTAGGTTCCACTGGATAATTGAGAAAGCCATTATAATATATCTTTTACAATTTCGTTATCGGATTCGGTGTTAGTTTCTGATTGTATGGATTTAAGTATTTTGTTTCGAAGTCTAGTGCATCTATTTTTTGATTTCCTATTTGATAAATTCTCATGTAGTTGATTTAAAAGTTTCAATAGGTTTTCTAGATCATTTGTATACGTTTTTATTAAGCTTACTGGGTCAGGAGTATCATGAGCATTTTCCAGTATATCTACTAATGTTTCATAAGATATTGAATGGTTTACTGAAGTATCTTCATATATTCGTCTAGCTGAATTTTTTATATCGTCAGTTACTTTAATGGTTCCTATGTTTGTGATTAAAGACTTTGGCTTTTTTAATTTAGGGTCTGGAAAGGGGTTATTTACTGGAGTATCATTTGGTGGAGGGGTTATAATTTCAGAGCGATTTCGTTTGTTTGAGGGAGGATCGTGGGACATTTGTTGAAAATCAGTGCTTTCTTTAACATGAGTAGATGGTAAAATATGGATATCCGGTTTAGTCGATAGTATAGGAGCCGAGGAAGATATGTTTTGCGTTAGGGGAATGTATTCATTGTCTATTGGATCAGTTGAAGTAGTTGGAGCAGCATTTTGTGCTTGAGATGTTTGAGTTTCTTTAGTAGTTGGGCAATTTCCAGCCGAATGTCCCGCTTGCCTACAATTAGTACATAGATCCTTCTCCATTACAAGAAATATACGATATGATGTCATTTCGTAATTCACAATTATTGAGTCGGGTATTGATGAGACTGGGGGAGAAATAAAAGTATGCCTTCTGAAACTGAAAATGTGTTTGTAATTAGGATTTGATGTACCAATTTTTAAAAAATTTATTGGAGTTACCAAAGTTAATCCCAAATTAGAAAGTGCATTTTCAATAATTGAATGTGGGATTGAAGGACAAACATTTGATATCAATAATCTTTCATTTGGTGACATTAATTTACGAGCCTGAATTTTTTGATGGTTTACAGTTATTATCCCTTTGTTAATTTGTAGAAAATTGTTAACTAAAGTTTCGCTTGTTAGATAAATGCAAATTCGACCATTTGACATTCTAGAGGAGAAGAGAATATTTTTTGGATGCATTAAATCACCAACTGCAAATAGATAGTCTTCCAACTTTGTATTTTCCAACGCAGGAAAAACTATTGCTTGTGTTTTGGATGGAAATTTAGGTACATTTTGATTTGTGACAGTTGCAAAAGATTGTTTCATATTTGTATTTAATGAACTTTGCTCCAGTTCTTGTTCAGGGGCCCCAAGAGGCGGAAAATTATCCATTTTTAATTATTATCATCGATAATTCTTAAAAACCCAGTCCGGTCCTGTCCCCTCGATATCAGAACTGATAAACGGTAGCAGTAAAAAGTTGTTGCTTTATAACCAAAATTGATTCTTGTTTACGTGGATTTAACTTAAATGTTAATTATTTAGATTAAATAAATATTTGTACTCACAGATTTTATACTTGTGGTGAGAAAAATCACTTAGATTCACTTTTTAAGTAAAACTGTAATTAGTTTGATGCTTTTTAACACCTAAAAACTGGATTTATGTGGAGCTTGTTTTAAACCTCGTTTGACTTCAGAGGTCGATCGATCCAATTTAAATTAAATTGATTTGAGACGCATTTGAAATAATATTACTCAACGAAAATTTAAATAAGCCCAACATCATTAATTAACCAACAGCATAAGTAGTGTTATTTGTTTCTTGGCCAAACCTACCGTTTAAAGATTGAATCATCTTGTCTGTCATTGGACAAAAAAGAAATAATTTTGTTTTATCGTTTTTATCCTTAACTACAACCGCCGTATCAGGATTATCATTCAACCTTCGAGGAACATGGCGTATATTGTATGTAAAATTTTTTTGGCATATTTTCTAAGTATATTTTAAATTCCAGGTATTTTTTAGTAGCTTTAAAATCTCAATAAATACTCCTCTTTCGTTGCTATCCTTTTATCATAATGGCTACGCAAAGTTTTTCCTTCCTTGGCTAATTTAATATTTTGCACTTATCTCTATATTTTACATTTTCTTTTTTGTTCGACCATGCTGTGCAAACATGGAAGAAATCTTTTGCTTATCCTTCTCTTTTTCTTGCTTTTTTTGATAAATTATCCTGATCTCGACAATTTTTTCATATTTGATTGTTCATCCTTTTTTTGATCTTGTTATGATTCAAAAATATGCAAAAGTTTAAATGATAGAGAAGGAAGAATGACAAAAATTGTTATTTGTAAAATTGTGAATTTTGAAATGTAAAAGTATGTGTGATTAGAAAGTGTTTCGTTTGAAAATTCAGGGAAAAACCGTTTGAGATTGTTTTTAACGATGGGGATTATAAAGCAGCGTTTAACCGTATTAAGCTATTCTCTTTCAAATCGAGGAAAGTTTGAGAAAGTTATTTAAGTAGATTCTATTGTTGAGTGTGTTTCGAAATTAAGAAAACTATAAATTTATTTATTATTAACTTAGCCTTCGGCTTCGTGCTGTTACCAAGGAACGAGCTTTCGATTGTCATGAAATTATCTCGTCTGTTATCAATGTCCTAGGGATATTACTACTGATAAGATAGTACCGAACTGTAAAGTTATAAATAAATATATTTATATAAATTCTCGCTAAAAAACTTGTATATAATATTGTAGATATGTAGACTGTAAAATTGTGGACAGGACAACAAAAATGTAAACAGGAACCAATACGAGGAGACTGCTTTACTAGACTAATACACTAGACACTTTATAATTTTGTAAGAAATTCAGGAATAAATGAAAGTTTTTAAGATATTAGTCTAAAAAATTAAAGAATTCTCAGAAAGGCGATTCTAAAGGTGTGCTATGGCTACTCTACATGTCAACAATTGAGATAATAGATAAGTACTACCGATAAACCTAATGGTCAAAGTACGTACCCATAATTGTACAACAAAGAATATAAGTAACACAGATGTGTTGACAGATTCTCACATTGCACGTGGCACTTGTCTACTGACGGTGTCATATTGTTTCTATAAAGCGTTTTTCTCGTGGATTTTACAACTTTCTTGTTTCTAAAAAGTTAAAAAGATGTCAAAAGAAAATTTAATAGAGGCGGTAAGGGGGGACAAGAAGCTTTACGATACCTACATACAAATTATACGAAAACAAATTTGGAGAACTGGATTTGGCAGGATATCGCAACATAACTAATTTATCCTCTTCAGCATCATCTGATTCTGATTCAGAACTTAAATTTAATAACATCTCACAATTTTTCTGTTCTATATTCTAAATGTCTTTTCCTCACGATACTACCCGTACATCGATTTAAAGAAAGTTATTTTCCCTACCAACAATTCCTAACATAATCAAGCTAGTATTATACTTACTCCGGCCATTTTCTTTGTATCGGTATGTTAGTAGGTCCTATACATGAAACACACTCATATCATGTAAATATATTCAACGCAAACTTATTATTGGTATATTTTATAACCTATAACAACTTTAACATCTCTTCTTCAGTATATGTATGGTTAACTAACCTTAATCTGAGATCTGAAGATCGGCCTGACTCACATAGGTAAACATAGTTGCTTTTATATTTAGTACTATATTGTATTAGTGTATATTGTACTAAATTCGGGTTACACAACTAAATATGGCAATACAGGTAAAATATAAACGTATCGTAATAATAACGATTGCAATTTCCTTTACCCTCAATTTCCGCAAGGTTATTGACGTTCAAATAAAATACACTCATATGCAAGGTAATTTATTTATAGGATTTTTAGATAGAATATGTATTAAAACTCGTGATATCCATGAAGCTATTATTTGATAAAATAATTGGACTAGAAAATCATCAGCTTTTTTGCTGATAAATATTTTTTGTTTTATTGTTAAGGCGCATCGACCTTATTGTTTATTAAAATCACCCATCGAATAATGTTTGGGCACATCTACAATATACAAGCTACAAACATAATATATGTTAACAATACGCAAGTAACATAGCTACGGCTGCCACAAGGAGGCCGCTTCAGGTGTTTCGTCAAGAAAGTCACTACATGGTTCTCAATATGCTCAAATAGGACATTTAGAAGTATTGTGTTGTACGATTATTATGGTCTCAGGAATAATTTGAAGACTGAGTCTTATCCATCCGTTAATGATTCTATTTAATGTCACCAATGCCTTACGACTCATTTTAAATCCTCTAACCAGTTGATTTGGAGAGTGTTCTATATGAATGTGTGTTTCTATGCTTTGTACCATATTTTTTTAACATTTGTTTGTGTTAAAACCGTCTGATGTTAGGGACCTGAAACGAGTACGGATTTTTGAAGTTTAACATATTTCTTTTTTTCTTAGCATTTTTCTGTCTTTCGAATTTTGGTGTACAGGGTAAATTTTTAATAATATTTTTATGTTCTCTTACTAGCGCACTATTTCTGCGGATATCAAGTGGGCTATTCCTGATAGAATAGCAAGCCATCGGATTGGGATGCATCTTAACGATACAGTTATGATATTATAAGGGAACCCCCAAAAAGATGACCGTGGCCTATAACTCGCTGGCAACCGGGCAAATTTGGTATCAAAATATTCGTAATAAAAATTTGCGGCAAACAAAATGGCGATTTTTAAAAAAATCGTATGCTACTCCTCTGGTATTTTTTCTAATTAAAAAGGGTAACCCCTCACTCAGAGAATTAAATTGTTTAAATTTTTTTTACGTTCTACGTGTTTAAAAAATAAAACTAAGCGGAATTTTAACCCTCCACCTCTTCTTCCCACCCTCTACACCGACATTTCGAAAAATCTGTAACTTTTTTTGGAGATGACTGCAGATCTATTTTCTGGAGATGACTGCAGAAGGAAAAAAATAATGCGAGTGAATAATAACTGAATCTTTCAGGGCATTAAAAAATGTCGGGAAACTCCGTTAAACCCCCAAGAACCATTTTTTGCAATCTTTTTACGGATTTTGCGAGTTTTTGGAGGTTAATTGTATCATTTGAGGTCGATACAACCTGATTCAATACGTCTTCATTTGTTTTTGCGAAAAACCATGTTTTTGAGCGTTATTCGTAGGGTATTTGTTTACTGGATTTGCCTAACTTTTTTACCTTTCTACATCATTAAGTAGTTTTCTTTTATTTTATAAAATAACCCGAAACGATATAATTCACATATTCAGAGAAGCTAGAAATTTCTTAAAACATGCCAAAAACCCGGGTTTTGGGGATTTTGCTCATATAGAAAGGTAAAAAAGTTAGGTAAATTCAGTAAAAACTACCGAATAACCCTTGAAATCTAGGTTTTTAGCAAAAAATAATAATTGTATTTGCTTCTTTGAAGTCTGAAAATTTGGAAAATTACCAAAAATTAATGGAAGTAATATAACAACGCATAACAAAGCAAAACAAACATTTTAGGATTTGGTAGATGTTTGTATGTTAATTTTTGACAAAAGCATAAAACTTTCAATAACGCGCTCTGAGACGTAGCGAAAAAAACCAGTATATGTAAAATCCATATAGATTCGACCTTGTGAAACATCTGCCAAAGCTTAAAATGTTCGTTTTGAGTTGTTCTATGATTTCCATTAGCAAGATTTTCAAAGTTAATCGGTTAATTTTTGGTGAAATTTTTAGTGTTTAATTTGTGAAAGTAATCTTACAAAGTTTTTTTTAAGATGAAACAATTACCTTTAAAATGAGGGAGTTTTGAATGTTAATCGCACGTATGGTGGCTGAATTATACTTGGAAAAGCTCCACCAAATGCCTATTTTGCAATTGTTATTCACGAAATCTGTTATACCTCATTAAACTGACCAGTTGATAGCGATTTATGGGTTTATGAAAAACTAAAGCAAAATTAATGGGAAAAACCCCGTAATTGGCTGTATACCATCGTTTAAAAAAACACAGAAGTTAAAACACTTCACAAATGTGTATTTAGGTATAAAACAAACAAGTTAAAACTTTTTAAAAAAGTGTCGTCACATTTAAAGTTCTGGCAGAACGTTTTCGATCACTACGGATCATCTTCAGTGCCTCGTATTTGTTGCTAACTATATAAATATGGTGTCTATAAGACTTCCATGTTTGATTTGGTAAAGTGTCACATTTTACATTAGGTAATGTTGATACTGTAGGTCGATGACAATGGATGTATTTAAATAATTAATAAATAATTAAAGAATAAATTTTAAATACATCCATTGTCATCGACCTACAGTATCAACATTACCTAATGTAAAATGTGACACTTTACCAAATCAAACATGGAAGTCTTATAGACACCATATTTATATAGTTAGCAACAAATACGAGGCACTGAAGATGATCCGTAGTGATCGAAAACGTTCTGCCAGAACTTTAAATGTGACGACACTTTTTTAAAAAGTTTTAACTTGTTTGTTTTATACCTAAATACACATTTGTGAAGTGTTTTAACTTCTGTGTTTTTTTTAAAAACTAAAGCACTATTTGGGAGTTTGCCGGTCGTCTATACCTAGTACTGTGAAGTTAGGTATCAATATACATTATACACTAAGTAATGACTATTCATATGTACATTCTGGAGTAAGCTTTTGAATATTATTGTTTCTAGTTTTCAATTTGGCAGAGCCTATTTCAAGACGTTTCTTAAAGAAGAGGGCACAGTCTAGTGTAAGTCCTATATTTGGAATACTGATTATTTAGGCATGTTTTGTCTTGAAAAGTAATCCTTAATTTTCTGTTTTCTGTGTACCTATTTTTATTGATATGAAAACAGCTTACTTTAGTTTTTCTTGCACTAGGACAGTCTCCATTTTTTTTTATTTTCTTTTATAGTTTTTAAATCTCAAGTTTAAATTTCTATCAATATAAATCTAGTCGTAAGTGTTAATGGTGCAAAGACTGAGCACCGAGGAAACCATTGTTCAGTTTTCTTTCTTTACTTATTTTGTCACATAATATTTTGTAATCTTTTGTCACAGAGTATCTGGTTGATTAATCGAGCAATTATTTCGCAAGAAATGATTTGTACAAACTTGTATATGAGTCCGTCTCACCATACTGTATCATAAGCTACTGTGAGTAGTTCCAGAATTTTCTTTATAGGCATCGATTTCATTGACATTTTGACCGTAGTTAAAAAAATAGTCAAAGATCAAAATCGTTGGATTATCTTTAGAATAGTCAATTTTAAGACAAAAATTATCTTTACGAGTTTTTTCGGAGAGTCAATATTTTTGTAGTTATTCGGGGAAGAAAGTTTACAAATTACACGCCAAAAAGTAGTTTTAATGGTTTTTCGCGAACTCCAAAAATTTAGATTTTATCGGGAAAACGTTTTCTGGTTATTCAACGTCATATGTTTGAATTTTTATATTCGATGAATAAAAATCTACTTTCGAAAAGCCACAAATTTGTTAATATTAAGTTAACGATAATAATAAAACAGATATCGTTTTTTATAAAAGCTACACGTTTTGTGAATACGAATAACTACAAAAATATTGACTTTTCAAAAAAAAAAACTCGAACATTATTGCCTTAAGATTCACCATTCTTGCGATCACCATGGTTTTTCTTAGTAAACTTCTTCCAGCTTCGAGTTGAGGTAATAACCACCCCAGAGAAAAAGCACATATTGGCATAGGGTAGATTTTAATCTTTGAGCTGTTTTTTACCTACTGTCAAAATTTCAAGCAATTTCATGCATATAAAAAGAATTCTGAGCAGAAAACCGTTATATCTTGAACTAGAGGTCTATAAATGCCACAGATTTTTTGAACTGATTCTGAAAGCGGGCTTTAATATAGGTAGATTATTAGTGCTAGGTCACAACAGCTTCTATAGGGTCCAAAGTCTAAGTTTCTCCAAAATTTTATAAGCACAACTCAGTAAAGATATGAACCTAATGTTCTCTGGAGTTTCATTTGACTTGCTACGTTTTAAAATGTCGAATTACCATTACGTCTTTGAATTCTTTAAGGAGATTATTACTCTGGGTAATTTTTGAAACCGGTTTACGCAACCATTCTCTTACTTGGGTTCCAAAATTGGTATTGATTAAAAATTCGTTAATTTACTCCTTTTAAAAAGTTCAAGTTCTTGCTTAGCTTTAGTAGTATATATGCTGTATGGGATGGTGCCCAGGATAAGTTAACTGTTCCGGCAGCTACCTGATCAGAAGTAGCTGAGTTTGTTTTGCTGTTTATTAGTATTGTACCACTACTAAGTTTCCTCAGCGGACTGCAAACCTTTCTAAAAGAAAAATAGAATATCTGAAGTCTACATTTTTATCCGTCCATTTTTATTTCATTTTTTCGTCAAGAAACGTTAACAATTCATATACATACTTTTTTCTTAGTTTTCTTGTTTTGAGAAATGGATATTTAATAGGTCTGCATCATCATCCCAGCCTGGTATATATTCTTTTCTAATAACCTCTTGGAATGTATTTTTTTTTGTTTTTTTACAGCCGAGATGAAATCTTTTCTAAAGCGATCCAGTCGCTTATTTCTAATGGAACCCAGTTTGTAGACTTTTCTAAATATGCAGTGCATTTCAATTACAATTATTTTCATTAAATTTAATTAGAGACTTCGGCACAGAAATAATAATTGATATTCTGAGACCAACTTACAAGAAGTCGGGGTTGTGGGAAAATTTGTTATGGACTTTTCTTGAGCATGGAAGTGGTTGATCTCGATTATTGGGACCTACAAAACATAACGGAATTTGAATCTTTTACTCAGGAAGCTTATTTAAACTTGCATTTGACTTCTGCTACATCAAAAGCTGGTTGAAGGTTATTGAGTTGAGCCAACTCACATAGGGAATTGCCTGCGTCGTTATTAGCGGTGTAGTTCCAAGCTTCGTAGTGGCTGTTGACATTTTACACATAGCAGGATCGCTAGCTATTGGTACTACGTAATCGGGCTATGATTTACCAGGTGGTTTGTAGTTTGTAGAGTGGTAAATATAAATTAAAAGAATTAAAAGGAACATCTTTGGAACAATGAATTAATATGGAACACGTACGAGTAAATACATTTAACTAGTTCGAGTAAGTTTTAACCGCGGAATTTGCTATTTTGTAAGTATTTTACTACTTTTGAATACACATCATTATGAACCAACATTAAAAGTATGAGAAGTATAAATAGAATATTGGAAATTTTAATATTTTTATCCAAAATATTCTTACCTGCTGTTGAATTTCAGCTTTTCCTCCAGCTTTAAATCTCAGTGTTTCCTTGCCACTTCCGTATCCTTTTTTACTACCGTTGACTTTACCTGTTTTTGGTGATATACTTGCGAATCCACTTTGCAACGGTTCCACAAGTCGAATTATGAATGTAGCGCCTCTTGGAATTTCTTTAAGTGCTTTTGCTACCTCAAAATGACGTTTTCCGATCATATTTTGATTGTCTAATTTTTCTATGTGATCACCCACCTGTAATAGACAAATATTAAAACTTGAAATATCAGTGAGGTTAAAAGGGTATAACGTTTTTTAACTTTTTTAATTAGCGTAATAAAATATTTTTAAAAAAGGGGATGGAGAATTTAGGTAAAAGAAGTTATTATTCGAAACCATGGTTATAGAATTATACATATTTTATAAACATATTTTTAGAACTTTTGGTGGTTTCCTTGTTACTAAAGAATATATGGTAGGTATAACTAGTTTTTATGTTATCTAATTTATCAGTAAGTCAAATATACGAAAAGGGTAGTATAAACTTATATATATTCAATATTATATGACGTTTATGTTTTTTAGTTATCTCTAAAGGGTTTGTGGTTGTCGGTTGTCTGTAGGACAAGGATCGTCCTGAGGGTTTTGTAATGGCATATTTTAGTGCAGTTGGAGGTTGTTCTATAGAGCAGTTTCACCAGAGAATATAGACGCATATGCATAGACGTTGTTTAGTAGTTATTCTGACTTCACAGTTTAATAATCATTAAAAATGGAAATTCAAAAATTAAGCCAAGAGAATATCATGGACATCTGTGCAAAACAAATTATTTTAAATCGTTAAAATCGTTAAATCGTTGTTTAAATTAAATTGTTTAATTTAAACAAATTATTAAAAGTTTAATCGATAACGTAAGTGGTATGACGAGAGTAGGTTCTAGTGTTATTTGTGGAAGGAGGACTAAGGCTCGTAAAAAAAAAACAAGAAAAGGTACCAAAAGTAGAGTGAACAGCAGAAAGTTCACTTACGACGCAGTAGTTCATTCGCGGCTCCGTGCCATCGTCCACAGTTTTCTTTAAAAATTTACAGCCGACATTGAATTAAGTTTTTGCACTGGTTAAAAAAGACAAAGATTTAGCAAACGTGTTACGCACAATATTGTGGATAATACTCCATAAAATAAACTTTTTTTTGCACCACGATGTAAAGTCGACCATGATGAAACGGCTCGACATTCTGAAATGAAGACATTAGTATTTGCGTGAGATAAAAAAAAATCGTTCCCAAAGACACACCGTAGTTTCTTTGGATGAAAATTGGGTAAATGTCAGGCATAGTGTTTCCAAAGATTGGAAGAACCTCTCAGTGACTTCAGTCAGGGATGCGTTTGTTGAGGGGTTGTCAACAGGCCTAAAATAGCCGATACAATGAGATCTCCGATTTGTTATGTGGGTAGTGAATTGGGTTATGTGGAAAGTGCTGCTTTTTGTTTTTGAGCTAAAAAAAAACTCAGCGGACCATCGTGATGAGATGGATGGTCCTTATTTGAATATTGGTTTAAGGAAAAGCTGTTTCCTAATATTTCAGAGAAAACTGTTGTGCTGATGGACAATTCCTCGTACCATTCGAGGATAGAAGAACTAGTTCCGACATAAGCGTTTAATAAAGATATCTTTTTTGAATTGATTGATTATTGATTGAAATATTATTTAAAATCAAAGCGGAAGTCGTAAACACAATCAAAGAACACGCCATAATCTGCGTACGTAAAATATAAAATCGACGAGATGAGCAAAGAAAAAAATGTTGCCATTCTGAGACTATCTGCAAAACATTGGGAGTTCAATCCAAATGAAAAGATATGGAGTCAAGTCAATATCGTCTTACACAACACAGAGTTTAATACCGCCGCAATGGAAAAAGTAAATAAGAAATGCATTTGGTGTAGTAACAGTGGACAACTGAAAAAACTATTGTAAACTTGCTATTAACGAAGTGCAAATTTTGGGTTATTCATGGGTTGATAAACAATATTGATCCTGTAGTAATAAATTTAACGGTTCACAATGATAGCGATGATAGTAATAGCGATGACAGTAATAGCGATGACCATAATAGCGATGTCAGTAATAGCAATGATGGAGAAGATGAAGATGCAGTGAGTAAATTATGTGATGCAGTGAGTGTGAAAATCAGCGGACACAAAGTGCCAAATCCGAAAAGTATGTAAGTGATAGTCCGCCAAAAAGTGAAAATTTCAAATAATATAACCTTTCTTTAGAAAAACGGGGTATTAATATAAATGGCCAATACTTGAAGCACTTGAGATATGCAGACGACATTGTATTAATAACAGATAAAAGGGAAGAATTACAAAATTAATGAATTAAATAACGAATCAACAAAAATAGGTCTACAAATGAATTATAATAAAACGAAAATTATGACCAACCAACCAGACGAATTAATAATTACAATTGCACAAACAACTATAAAACAAGTAAAAAAATATGTATATTTGTTCCAACTAGTTAAATTAAATAAAGGAAATCAGACCGGAGAAATAAAGAGAAGAATACGGTTGGCTTGGGTATCCTTCGAAAAACTTTCCTATATACTAAAAAATAGAAAATACCCCCAATATTTAAAAACAAGAGTCTTGAACCAATGTATACTTCCAGTTCTCACCTACGGTTCTCAAACTTGGACGTTTACAAAGGAAAACATGGAAAAATAGCAGACTCAAAGAGCCATGGAAAGGCAAATGCTGAACATCAGCCTATCAGACAAGAAAAGAAATACTTGAATCCGCAACAAAACAAAAGTGACCGATGTATCAATGCAGATAGCAAAACTTAAGTGGAAGTTCGCTGGACATACCATAAGACAGAAAGACGACAGATGGAATAAGATGATTATACACTGGAGACCATATAGTTACAAATGAAAAAGAGGAAGACCACAAATGAGATGGTCAGATGACTTGAAAATATCTGACGTACACCTAACGAGACATAATAAACTCCTCCACCAGAAAATGGGATCAAAGGTCAAAGTGGGCTGAAGTGAGGTCATTTCTACTACTATACGATCGCTAAAAAGGAAGTGAAAGTAGCAGTAGCAAAAGCTAAAGCAGAAATGTATAGAAATTTATACGATAAACTTGATACTAGGGAATGTAAAGCAAAGATATATAACATAGACAAACGTACTTTGATAGTTTATTAAGTGTAGAAGAATTTATTAAATGTAGAATTCGGTCAAATAGCCAAGCGGATCAGGCGGATCAGTTTCTCTAGAGATCCTATCGTTGGCGATTAATAAGAAAGGAGTTTCTGTTGAATATGTAAAGATGAGAGACGTGTATGAAGGATTAACAATTAGTGTTAGGACACGTGTGGAATAGGCTGATCAATTTCATTTCAATGTGGAACTCAGTGTTTAGTCCTTATTTATTCTCATTATTGGGTCAGATAGCAGGTAAACTACAAAGTAATATTTTCTGGTGCTTAATGTATGGTGAATACGTAGTGTTAGTAGAAAATACTTAAAGAGATTTAAAACAAAACCTAAAACAGTAACCTAAGACAAGCTATTGAGTAAAAAGGTTTAAAAGTTAGTACGACAAAAACGGAGTATTTGAAATGTTCCTTTCAAGATGGAGTTACTACAAATAAAATATATTCTATGTAAATTCTACTCTACGCAGAATATGGCATTAATTACCTAGAAGCTTTTTCCTCTGAGGTGCATTTAAGAGGTAGTAGACCTCTGGTAGGTAGTGACAATGAAAGGGATACATTGTATTAATCTCATGAGAATCATAAAAAATGGCAAAAATCGCGCCACATTTATTTATTTTTAACACTTCTTAAAAACTAAGTTCATTTGTGGCAAAATACAAAAGTTGCATACAAAACCTGCACTTTTTATCTTTAAAATGCATCTTGATTTTTGTTGATAGGACACTCGGATCAAAAGATCCGTCGAATGAATTTTAACCGTCGTGCTGATACAAATTTTATTGGGTATTGATTTCGCGCGCGACCGTCGATTTTGAACTGACATTCAAAATCAACGGTCGTTTCAAGCGTTATTTTTTATACAAAAAGTGCTACTGAACATTTTAGTTTAAAATTTGTTAGGCTACATTTTTTATTTAAAACATTTTTTTCTACGGCTTAGGGATTCTTGGTAAATCGATTTTTTTGCGTTGTTACCCCCCAATAGGGAATTTAGGGCGAAGGCCGGAGGTAAAAGTGGTAAACTTTTTTGTTCTTTTTTGAGTTCCATTATTAATAATTTCCGCAAAATTCAGTTTATTCGTATGATTTTTGAGGTTGAGCGGCATTTTCGTGTCTGGCGACTGGAGTAAAAGAGTAAAGATAAATACCGATTTATTTTTTGTCAATAATTTCCTTACTGATTCTTTGTGGCTATTTTTCTAGTAAAGAGGAGATTTTATTTTTTGCCTCACATTTCAGAAGATTTTAATTTCAACTTAAGTTTAGTTTTCCAGTTTTCAACATCAATTTGGGTCCAGACTTTGATAAACATGGTGTAAAAAACATATTAGTTTCTCGAAGAACTTTAGCAAGGGTGGTTTTACTAGGAGAATTCGACAGCATAAAATGTAAGTTATAATCAGTTCTTACAAATTCTGAAGTTTGTTTTACCACAGATTTATAAACAGAATACATAAGACGTAGTCTTTTTGACTTTATTGGCTCATTGTTTCGGTGGCAGTATGTATCTTAAAAATTATGTTCTTGGAAATCCCGAATTTGGAGAAAAAACTAATGTTAGCATACAGAAATTGACATATTAAAAGTCATGTGCCTATCATAGTTTAAATTTAGTTATGCACAACGTTTTAGAAAGCAATTTCTACAACTAGCAGTAGTGATAAATCAACACAACTCGTGGGTTTGATTGACAAGACGAGAGGAGAGATCGAATGACGAGATCGAATTTAATATATACGATGTGAATTAGTATTCAAAATGTTTAAGCATAAACTCAGAATATACTAATTGAAAGGTACGATAGAAGGTTTATCATCAGACTAATAATTGGTTTAAACATTCTTACACTGAAATCGCTAGAAAATACGTCGATTTTTATTTTTGCAATAAACTTATATAAAATTTTATATTCTTATATGAAGTGGTTCGGGACTCTTGTATGAATCACGTGTTAAGGAATCACGTGTTACTGAGCGGGACCCAATTTACCGGAACTCCCGTGAGTGAAGTTTCTACAAATTTAAAAGTTCCACCATGGAACTTTTAAATTGTAGAAAGGACATGAACGTATTTTTTTAGAAAACAATTTTTTATTTAAAGGTATTTGATGGCGGTAAATAGATAATTGTCTATTCATATCTTTCTTTAAGTTAATTTATCTTATCATGTTATTTGTAAACTTCATGACGATTTCTGTAAAAAACTTTATTTCTACATTGCATCGATGACACTTCGCAGAAAACTTGTTTGTATAATACGTTTTATAATTTTACAAGGTAATAAAAATATTTTACATATGTTTAAGTTCCATTTCTTTATTATATTATCTTATTTACATACCTTACCTGTATATGAGGTATATGCGATACGACCGAACCTTCTTTTATTCGTTTTATGAATGCATATCCGGCTCCATTATCCGTAATTGTAAGTCCTAATGCGTCTTCCGATTTTGTTAATTCAACTTCTTTGGGTCTACCTTTAAACAATACATAAAAACTTCATTATTAATTAGTTAAATATTATTTAAAAACATATTCGAGACATAATTAATACACATGAATTAACACCTTGAATATATTATTTAATACTAAAAACGGTAGTTTTTACGAACGTAAAAAGTTTTAGACCTTACGAAATTAATATTTGGATATCATATGCAACACAAAAACTGATTCATATCTTGCAATGAAGGGAACGCAAATTTAAAAATGTCTATGTAAAAGCTTATCATCATCATAATCATCATGGTGCTACCTTAAAGAGCCTCAACTTTCTCAAGTTTTCTTCGCTATTCTGCTCTGTCTCTTGCTTGGATTTTTCAGTTAACGACACCCATATCTTAGCATCCTGTGTTACCCCATCTATCCACTTCAGCTTTTTTCTACCCCGTCTTCGCATTCCCATCGGTTGCGCTGTTAGAATGTTTTTTATCATATTCGATTCAGGAGCCCATTATGTCCTGCCTACTAGTTTGGTTTTCCCCCAAACTTATGCTTGTAGATATTCTGCAGTTCAAAGTTATATCTAAGCATCGATATTCTGTTCTTACAGACCGCTTCAAATATCTTGCGTAGTACCTTTCTTTCAAAAATCTATACATAGAATTCATCTGTTTTGGTTAGAGTCCATGCCTTTGATCCATATGTGAGAACGTTTGTTAGCTAAGTAATTTGATAGATCTTGATAACACCTGTTTGCAATTACGATTCGCCTTTTTATTTCCCTTGATGTGTTATTATTGAAGTTAATTGATGCCTCTAAAACGTAAAAACTCAGACGCAAAAGCCTATATAAACTGAATAATAATTTAAGTAATATCAAGATTTTCCCTGGAATTTTTTAGGTGTGTTATAAACAGGTCTTACTACAAACTATTCGCCTATTAAATGTTGGCAAAGGTATCGGAGGGGTTGTCCTTTTGTTGATAAAAGCAAACCATTCATTACAATTTTCGATAACTGCCTAACTGATAGTAAATATTGAGTCACAGCTGATAAAAAAAAGTCAGCCATAGTCGCGTAATTCCCAGGCAATATTATGTCGTATTATGGGAGTACGTTATATAGCAGAAGGAGGATAAAAGGCGGTTTCGATGCCTTAAAACCTAAACACCCCATCAAATCCTTACCAATCCGCACGAAGGCAGCGGAGTATCACAACCATTAACATGAAAGACCCACTCATGACCCTCATTCTCCGTAGGCTCAAATAACCTTGAACTGGGTAGCTTTCGGGATCAAGCCAAGGGGCAGAGGGTTCTAAGAAGCGGCGTAGTCTAAACCGCTACCCAAATAAAACAACAACACTATATATAGCGACATACAACTGGCGCTCACTATCAAATCAATCCAGACTTGTAGAAGTGGAAAAAGAAACTGAAAATATAAGATGGGACATCATAGAAATCAGTGAAGTAAAAAGGAAAGATCAAGAGCTCTTGCAATTAGCTTCAGGAAACACATTCTACTACCGAAGAGCATCAACGGGATGAACAGGCGGTACTGGATCCTAATCAACAAGAAATGGAAATAAAAAGTGAGTAGAAGAAATAACTAGTAACTCAGATAGAGTAGCGTAGTTAGCTTAACCTTAAAACTATTAAAGAGATACTATATAAAATTTATACAAATATAGATATGCACCCCAACGATTACGAACACTGACGAAGAAATAGAGGAACATTACAGTACCATAACTGAAGCATTAAATATTAGTAAAAGAGTTCAAGTATTTAATTGGTGACTTTAATGTCAAAGTGGGAAAGAGAAAAGATAAGGAACAAGTCATGGGAAAGTATGGAGTCGGTGAGAGAAATGAAAGGGGAGAAAGACTGATTCAGTTTGCACACTACCAAAACATGCATAATGCAAGTACGTTCTTTAAGAAATAATCAAACAGAAAATAGACTTAAGTAGCATCAAATGAAACCAGTAAGAACGAATTTGACTTTAATCTAACTAACAGGATTACTACAGTAAAATATGTCAGTGTAATAAATACATTTTAAACAGGCAGTGACCATAGACTAATTAGAGCAAAAATTGTTCTTGATGTAAAACTAGACAGAATAAAATTAATCACAAAACCAATAGTAACAATCTAAAGAAAAACTCAGATCACTACTAAAGGAAAATTGATAAATGATTACATGACCAAATCGACAGCTCTTAATTAATGGAAATCTTTCTTGATAGTGCCGAAGAAATCAGAAGACCGCAACAACAAAATTAACATAAGAAACTGTCAATAAAACTAAAATAACGCTTAAACAAAAAAGAGAAATAAAAGTAAGTAGCAACATACAGAGAACATAATACACAGAACTTTGGAAGACAAGAAAAAGTATTAAGAAAGAGATAAGAAAATTCAATGAAAGACTGGTAGAAAATGAAATCTAAAACAAGAAAAACTATAAGAAAACTGGTTAAATTTCATAACATTTAACCAGAACATTATCATTATAAAATTCCAATGCCGGACCTGTATATTCGAAAAATGCCGGTTCAGCTTGACGTCACTTGGGTTGCGTTAGCTATGACCCGGATACTCATTTCGGCTTTTGGGTTCGTTAACTATGACCCGGAAACTCGTTGTCGGCTCCTTCAGCGTGGGCGCACCGAGAGCTGAGAGTAGCGTTCCAATCTTAACACTGTACACATCTCCACTCGTAGTATTTTGTTGGTTTTTGTTTTTTTTTACGTACGAGTGGAATTAAACGTTCATAAACGGCTAACATGTGGTCGTATATCTTTTAAACATTTTTTCTTATATAACAAGTAATGGTTTCAACGTGTTTTTCATCAATGTTTTGTAAATAGCTGTATAAAGTGCTTCGTAAAAGACTTTTAAGTGCAAAAGTGAGGTTTAAGTGACAAGTTCTCATCTGTTTACGTGACCAAATGAACTTACATCAAGAATCGAACTATCTAACCTGCATTTTTTTGTAAAACTATTCCGAACTTAAACATTTTCAGTTTCTCTCAATAAAATCTAGTGAAAATTCAATTTAAAGGGTTTTCATTTATTTAAACTCAAAGAAGAAATACCTTTCCAAGGAAATATTAGAAGAGCAAAGGGGTTATTACCTCAAGGAAGAACCTGATAATATCACACATGTTACCTTACCCGCAATTTCTTGGCATACCAGCAACCTAGAAGGAAATATAGAACATCACATCAAATTAATATGAGACAAACCCTCATATTTTATTCATGGTCAGCTTCGAGCCGGATCGACTTTTTGATGTCAAGGAAAGCGGAACTTTCGTTTGAGGTACTGTACAAGCATTTTTTAACAAACTATTAGTGTTTCTTCAAATAAACTTTGCCTTCTTCGAATCATAAACATTTTTTATCAATTTTTTTGTGAGTTTAGAATCATAAACATTTTTTATATCAACTTTTTTTTGTGATTTTAACATCGAGAATGTACTATAGTAACTTGGCAAATTTTTGTATGTTACAATTTTAAATGTATAATCTTTAAACTAACATAAGTGGAACAATTAAGATTGTTTTTGCTTTTTAAACAAGTGTTCTTTTTTGTAAAACATCTTTTAATTGCATTTTAATTAAAATTGCAAATAATTTAAATTTAAACACAATTTGCTAGGAATTTGCATGTCAAACATTTTTTTATGCATTTGTGGAACTTAGATTTTTGTTAAAAATTTATTTAAAATTTTTCAAAAAGTTTTTTGTTCCTTAGCAAATTGAAATACAATGTTCTAGGGGACCGTATCGCCAATTTTTTTTTGATATTTTAACTTAGAGCGATTTTAAAAAGAAAAAAAAAAAAGAACATTATCCACCATTTTTGTTTTTCACTCCTAAGTTGACTCCAGGATATTAAAGCAGTAACAAATATTAAATATGGCATCAATCGATGAATTTAAGAAAATCAGATCCATTTCAAAGTCACAATTCACCAGGGTCGAAAATTGGATCAAAGCTAACGTAAATTGCACTGATAAGATTCAAATAGTATCAAAATTGGAAACTTTAAAAACATATTTCATCAAATATTGTGAAGCTCAAGATGAAATTGAGTATCTTGATCCTAAAGACAATGACAGAGAAATTACAGAAACCAAGTATTTCACGTTATTTTCAACTTTAGACTCGATTTTTTCTAAACTAACTGCTCCTATAGTAACTTCAACTCCCAAGTCTCAGACTACAGCTATAGCTTCACGTCTGAAACTTCCGGAGATTCAAATTCCCAAGTTTTCAGGGGATAATCTAGAATACAAATCCTTTATCAATCTTTTCAATGCTTTAATCACGAACAATTCGAATCTGGGGTCACCTTCGGAGAAACTTTTTTATCTGAGATCACATTTAAGTGGGGAAGCTCTCAAACTGATTGAGAATTTAGAGATTTCAGATGACAATTTCACAGTTGCATTGAATTTTTTAGATTCAAAATACAACAATATCAGACAAGTTTTATCAAACCATTTTCAGCAACTGTTGAAGGCACCTGAAATAACCAAAACTTCCCTAAGCACGTTGAAACCATTTATTACAAATACACAATCTATCTATGAATCATTACTCACTTTGGGTCATCAACAAGACACGCTCTTTGAGGCTTTAATTACTCAAATACTAACTTCTAAACTAGATTTTCAATCGCGAAAAGCTTTCGAAGAGCAAGCAACACCAAACTCTCTTAGTACCCCAGCTCAACTTTTTGATTTTTTAAATAGACGTTGTACGGTATTAGAAGCGGTACAAACAGAGGTACAACCGGGAAGCCCACATCATGAGAGGAAATTTAAACAAAGTAGGACTTCACCAACAAAGTCTAGTTTACCCAAAGTGTCTTTGCATACTGCTAATCAACTATCAAACACAAACCATCAATCTAACAGAAACTATCAATCAAACAACAGCTAACAATCAAACATAAACAATCAATCTATCAACAATTCACCAGGTAAAAAGGTAACTTGTGCGATGTGCAGCGAATCTACTCATAGGATTAATTCATGCCCTAAATTTTTATCATTGTCCATAATCGATAGACAAACATACATCAATCAAAACAGATTATGCATTAATTGTTTAGGTCGAAATCATGCGGCCACAACCTGTTTATCTAGATGAAATTGTTCTTATTGTAATAAAAGACATAATTCATTATTACACGAATCATCTTTATCAAATGCTACTCAGGATTCTCCGTTAATGCAGCAAACAAGTGCACAGTTTGAATCCAATTGTTCAATATCTCCGCCTAAGATGGATCAAAATCAAAGGGCAAATCAAACATTAACTTTTAATCAAACATGTTGACAATTAGAACATTCTTTATCTGCTAACTCCACTGCTACACACAGCTATGTACTGCTAGCTACAGCTCAAGTTCAATTCAAATCAATTCAAAATCATGCAGTCATAGTTAAAGCACTTTTGGACAGTGGAAGCCAAATTTCTTTTATAACTAAATCATTATTAAATCAGTTAAACATTCAATCTTATTTCAAAAAGTGTAATGTCGCAGGTATTTGTCAATCTAACAAGGCAATTAACGAGTTTATAGATCTTACATTTCAATCTAATCAGGAACCTGCGATGTTTTTCACAACAACCTTTGCTGTAGTTGAGGAAATAACTTCACATTTGCCTCAAATTCACTTGAATAAAAATTCATTAAAAATTCCTCAGCACATACAATCAAATCTAGCAGATAAAGAATTTAATATCCCTTCTCAAGTGCATGTTTTATTAGGTGCAGAAATCACTAGCGAAATTATCAAACCAGGAGTGTGCAAATTAGGTTTTCAACTGCCCACTCTTAACAATACACATCTTGGCTGGGTAATTTCAGGAAAATTCCCTGCCAGGGCTGTAAACATTCCGAAAATCAACCACACTGCATCTAGTGATATCTTTTACTCTTCAAACAATCATAACGTGGCTTCTGATCCATCTAGATCAGAAAATTATCAATATCCATCTGAGGCTACTAACTCAGAATATCTTAACTATCAATCTTGTTCTGAGGCAAACCCCTCAGAATGTCTGAAACGTAAGTTTGCTTCTGATTCAAAAAGATCAGAAAATTATCAAGCTCTATCTGAGGTGAACCCCTCAGAATATCATAAACATAGCTTTGTTTCTGATCTGACTGGATTAGAAAAGTATCAATTTCCAGCTGAGGCAACCACTTCAGAATATCGTAATCATAACTTTGTTTCTGGCCCAACTAGATCAGAAAAGTATCAATCTCTATCTGAGGTAAAACCCTTAGAATATCTTAAACATAACTTTGTTTCTGATCCAAACAGATCAGAAAATTATCAATTTCTATCTGAGGTGAACCCCTCAGAATGTCTTAATCACAAAGTTCTTTCTGATCCAAACAGATCAAAAAATTGTCTGTCTGAGTCAACCTCCTCAGAAGATCAAACTTATCAAACTGATTCTGAGCCTAAGATGCCAGAGTTATCAAACAAACTTTATCAAACTTATCAAACTCATTCTGAGCCCAATAAGCCAGAATTATCAAAAAATACTAATCAAACACATCACAATCATTCTGATCTTGATAAGCTAGAACTATCTAACGATCTTTATCAAACTAAATCAATCAGCTCAGAAACACCTCATGAATTGGATCAATTTCCTTCTGAGGCAAATAGCTCAGAACACAAACATATCAAACTAAAAAATGAGTTCTCTGATCACAGTTCTCTTAATCAATCTTATGAGATCAATAACATTTCACCAAACAGCCCATTTAAAAAACTTTTCCAAACTAACTTATCAACAAACTTCGGTACACCAATGGAATCAACTATTGTTTGGGAAGAAGTCTTACCACTATTTCATTGCTACAACGCCATGGAAACATCTATTGAAAGATTCTGGATCCAAGAAGAAGTGATTACAGAAAATGCATCATCAGAAGACGATGAATTAGCCGAACGAATTTTCAAGGATACTACTGTTCTATTACCAAGTGGAAGATTCCAAGTAGATCTTCCCCTTACATCACCGACAGCTCACTCACAGTTAGGGGATTCTTTTCAAATCGCAAAACATCGTTTTCTATCATTAGAGAAAAAATTGCATAACAATCCTGGGTTACTTGGTGAATATAAAAAATTCATTGATGAATATCTGCAACTAGGGCATGCGCAGATCATTCCCTTAGAACTTAAAACAATCAACAATGATCAAAAATATTTTGTACCACATCTGGGTGTGATCAGAGAACAAAGTGTTTCAACAAAACTAAGGGTGGTGTTCGACTTTTCGTGCCGAACAACCTCCAAACTTTCCTTAAATGAAATTCTTCTAACAGGACCAAGAGTTCAACCTGAGCTATTTGACATTTTATGCCGTTTTAGATCATTTAAGTACGTTTTAACTGCTGACATCACTAAAATGTATAGGCAGGTGGTCATGAATCCTCAACTTAACTTTCTACAAAACATTCTATGGAGAAATTCTCCTAACGATCCTTTGCAATGCATAGAATTAACTACAGTCAGTTTCGGACAAAAAAGTGCTCCTTATGTTGCTTGTAGGGTACTTAATGAAATAGCTTATCGAAATCCTCATTTAAAATTAGCATCTGCAGCAATACTGAATCAAACTTATGTAGACGACATTCTGGCGGGTGTAAATGAACCTGCGCAGATTGAACAATTACAAACTGAACTTAATCAAAGTTTAAATCCTCATGGTTTTCAACTACATAAGTTTGCTTCCAATTTAACAACAGAATCATCTCAACAAAAATCAAACGTTAAAGATCTTAATCTAGAGGATATGCCTTGTAAAATTCTCGGATTAAAATGGGATCCTACAAGTGACTCCCTTCAAATATCTGCTCCTTCTTGTCTCCCAACCACTCAATTAACAAAAAGAATAATTCTTTCTATAATCTCTAGCTGTTTTGATCCATTGGGACTGGCTAATCCGCTGATAGCTAAGGGAAAACTAATCATGCAAAAATTGTGGTTATTAAAATTAGGCTGGGACGACATAATCACCGATCAAACAATTATTAAAGAATGGCTCACATTTTCCACACATTTAACAATGTTACAAAATCTATCCATATCAAGACTCATAACATTAAACAAACAAATATCACATTGTGAAGTCCATGCTTTCTGCGATGCAAGCTCAGTTGCATACGGGGGAAACATTTATATAAGATCAGTTTTCACAGATGGATCCATTCATTGTTCGTTATTAACTTCGAAATCACGAATGGCTCCAATTAGCAAACCATTAACAATCCCCAAACTTGAACTTTCAGCTATGGTTTTAATATCCAAACTTTTGGACAGAGTGCTAGGAATTCTACAAAACAACTTTACTTTCAAATCAATCAATCTGTGGACAGACTCGCACATTGCGTTGTCATGGGTACGTGGTCACCCCTCGAGGTGGTCAGTGTTTGTCAGCAACAGGGTTGTACAAATCCAAGAACTAACTAAAGATCACAAGTGGAGACACATAAGATCAGGGCAAAACCCAGCCGATCTGCTATCTAGAGGACAGTTCCCTCAAAACAAACATGCATTCTGGTTTAATGGACCAAAATTCTTAAATGAACCCCAGGAAAATTTTGACGATTTGGATACGTTCAGAATGGTGGAATCTCCACCTGAAACAAAGAAAACTTCTTTGAACGTAATTCAGCAACTCGATGATCCATGGGTTACTACTTTTGACACTTTCAATAGCTACACTAAATTAATAAGAACTTTTGCATACTTTTTTAGATTCTTACATAATGTCAGATCACCAGTCAAAAAGGTAGGTCTATTGACCACTGAAGAACTAGAACATTCTGCACAATTTATAGTTTCTAAAATTCAAAACAAATTTTTCTCAAACGAACTAAAATGTCTCAAAAATAATGAACACATTTATAACAAGCAAATTTTAACTCTCAACCCATTGCTTGACGAAAAACAAATTATCAGAGTAGGGGGACGGTTGAAGCACTCCGACCTTTCCTATGATCAAAAGCATCCCATTCTATTGCCTAGTAAATGTAAATTTACTTCTTTATTACTTAAAGCAGAACATAACAGGTTGGGGCACAGTGGTCCTCAAAATGTTTTATCCAATGTAAGGTTGCAGTACTGGCCATTAAATGGCCTTAGAGAAATCAAACGTATCACATCAAAATGTCACATCTGCTACAAATTTAATGCTCAACGACCAAATCAAATCATGGCTGATTTACCAAAAGAGAGAATCACACCATCTCGGGCCTTCCAAAACGTAGGACTCGATTTTGGCGGTCCGTTTTCCATCAAATCAGCTTCAAAACTTAGAAAAGTCGTCATCACCAAATGTTATTTAGCTTTATTTGTCTGCATGGCGACTAAAGCCGTTCATCTAGAATTAGTCTCAGACTTAACTACCGAAGCCTTTTTAGCATCATTAAAACGTTTCATTTCCAGAAGGGGCTGTCCCACTATCATATATAGTGACAATGCCACCAATTTTCAAGGATCAAAAAATCAATTGCACGATTTATATCTTTTCTTAAAAAATCAAACTAATCTTGACTTTATCAAATCATACTTACTTGAAACAAAAATCACATGGAAATTCATTCCCCCTCATTCTCCCCATTGGGGTGGAATTTGGGAATCCGCCATTAAAAGTGCGAAATATCATCTCATACGAATGGTCGGAGGGCTCACATTAACTTTTGAACAACTTGCAACTATCTTTTGCCAAATCGAAGCAATCATGAACAGTAGACCACTTTGTCCATCATCTAATGACCCGTCCGATTTTTCAGCTCTAACTCCAGGGCATTTTCTGATAGGTTGTCCCTTAACCGCGTTTCCAGAACGGGATATTTCTGAGGTTCCACTAAACAGATTAAAATTTTGGAACATCTGCACTCAAATTCAACAACACTTTTGGAAAAGGTGGTCAGTAGAATATCTGAACCGTTTACAAAATAGGCCCAAATGGATGGAACCTCAACTAGAAATGAAAGTAGACGACTTAGTCCTTTTAAGGGAAGATGATGAAATGGCCATTGGCGAGAATAATAGAACTAATACCAGGAAAGGATAATAAATCCAGAGCAGTCAAAATCAAAACTCAAGATGGCACTTATATCCGTCCAATCGTTAAGTTAGTACCATTACCCAGTGTCGAATAACATGATGTGGGTATTCCGGTCTTATTATTCATCATTTGTACATATTTAATAAGTTTAGTATTTCATTCTTCGCTCTTTTATCAAGTATCAAAAAAAAAAGGAAAAAAAGGAAAAAAAATTTCTTTCTTTTTTTTGTTTTTTTTATTTTTTTCTATTCTATTCTTTTTATTACTACTTAGTTTAGTAATTATCACACAAGCGTAGAATCATTTGTTGTTTTTGTTTTAAACCTTCATGTTGTACTACTTTCAGTGTAACATCAGTAATCATTAGTTTTCTGACTGTCAGTATTTCTGAGTTGATAGTAGCTACACACCTATCAAATTATCAAATTGCACATAAGTGCTGGTCCTTCGAGTACCAGAGAAAATCTTTCATTTTCTGTTTGTTTTTAAACACTCCGAATCTTATTTAGTTTGTTAACTTTAATCAAAACTTATTTCTATTTATTATTAATAATCATTCACTCTCTTGCGCCGCCCCCCAATATGGTTAAATTTCATAACATTTAACCAGAACATTATCATTATAAAATTCCAATGCCGGACCTGTATATTCGAAAAATGCCGGTTCAGCTTGACGTCACTTGGGTTGCGTTAGCTATGACCCGGATACTCATTTCGGCTTTTGGGTTCGTTAACTATGACCCGGAAACTCGTTGTCGGCTCCTTCAGCGTGGGCACCGAGAGCTGAGAGTAGCGTTCCAATCTTAACACTGTACACATCTCCACTCGTAGTATTTTGTTGGTTTTTGTTTTTTTTTACGTACGAGTGGAATTAAACGTTCATAAACGGCTAACATGTGGTCGTATATATTTTAAACATTTTTTCTTATATAACAAGTAATGGTTTCAACGTGTTTTTCATCAATGTTTTGTAAATAGCTGTATAAAGTGCTTCGTAAAAGACTTTTAAGTGCAAAAGTGAGGTTTAAGTGACAAGTTCTCATCTGTTTACGTGACCAAATGAACTTACATCAAGAATCGAACTATCTAACCTGCATTTTTTTGTAAAACTATTCCGAACTTAAACATTTTCAGTTTCTCTCAATAAAATCTAGTGAAAATTTAATTTAAAGGGTTTTCATTTATTTAAACTCAAAGAAGAAATACCTTTCCAAGGAAATATTAGAAGAGCAAAGGGGTTATTACCTCAAGGAAGAACCTGATAATATCACACATGTTACCTTACCCGCAATTTCTTGGCATACCAGCAACCTAGAAGGAAATATAGAACATCACATCAAATTAATATGAGACAAACCCTCATATTTTATTCAGAAAACAAAAAAATTATTAATCATTGGGCAGAAGGAAGTCGTGGCTCTAACAAACAAAAACACCAGAAACAGACAGAAATGAAATTCTACAGCGAACTATAAGAGGATGTAGGAAAAGTCCTTCCGAAAGAAGTAGAATCGACTATTAGAAAAATTAAAAGCGGTAAAGCAGCTGGAATAGATGGCATAATAGTGGATCTGCTTAAATACGCTGGCAAAAAAAGCTAGAAAATCTTAGCAGGCATATTAACGAACTGCCTAAGATCAATATGCATACTAGACCACAGGAATAAAGCAATTTTATCATTCATAAGAAAGGTAGCAAAGAGGATATCAAAAACTGCAGACCTATAAGTCTACACCAATCGTATATAAGATATTGACAAAGATTATCAACAACAGATTAACAAATACATTAGATGTTGTACAGCCAAGACAGCAAGCTGGCTACAGAAGTGGATTCAGTACCTTGGATCATATCCTTTGAGAACCAATGAGTAGAGCTAAAGAATATACCGCTAGCATTTACCTTCATAAATTTCGGGAAGACTTTTGATTCTATATTTCCCAAGGCAGTAGTAGAAGCTTTGGCCAACCAAGACATTGACAAACCATACATAGACACTAAAGCAAATATACACAGACAAGCAAAAGCTTAAAGCAAAGGGTAAAAAGACGCAATATCACCAAAGCTACTCACTGTAACTCTAGTAAATATATTCAGCCAAATTAACTGGTGGAGCAAAGACATATCCATTGATGAAGAATACCTTAGCATCATCGCGTGCATTATTCTGGATATACCTGCTGATATGTGCCAAAAATCTATTTTCGGATCCATAAAGTACAACACTTTTAAAAATTGTTCTGAAGCTATTTTCTTCTGGCATCTTATAGTAATTACTGTTTGAATGGGAATAAGCCACAATTAAAGTTTAAGTTTATTGAACTTTTAATTTCCACTTCGAAAATCGTTCTCAAAATACAAACAATAATGTATTTATTTATTTATATATTAATTTATTTTAACTAATTTATTTTGAGAACGATTTCTGAAGTGGAAATTGAAACGACAATAAACTTATTTTAAACTTTAATTGTGACTTATTCCCATTAAAATAGTAATTGATTTTAAAAATGCTGTTAAATAGCTGTATCTTTTTCTATTAAAAGATAATTTTTGACCAGAGTAGTGAGTTTAGGGCGCCTATTATTATTTATCCCTTTATAATTCGTTCTTCGATTTCTGCTTAATTATATCCATTTCTTTCCATCTTTACCCTCAAATAGATATACTCAGTATACGACGAAGTTACGTTTCTATCTTCTAAGTTTAGTTAATCGTGTTCAGCTCCTATGCACATGTACTTCGTTTTGTTGAGTTAACATTAAGTTCATTGTTGATCGCTCGTATTACTGTATTTTTCGCTTTGTCATAAATTGTAGATCTTTCTGGTCCTGTGCGATGACCACTTGATCGTCCGCGAAATTAAGCGTATATAGGGTTATTTCGTCGTTTAAAGGTATACCCATTCCTAAATATGATCTCAATTTCTTCAGTGCCTCACTCATACAGATTTTGAAGGGAGATAGTCTGCAGCCTTAGTCAGCCATAGTCCCTTATTTACCCAAAATTCTCGCAAAAACTGGTTGTTAATCTTTATTTTTGATCTAAAATTGCTGTAGAATCATTGTATTGCTTTTACAAGTGTAATATTAATAGATGAGCTTTCCAGTACTTATTATAGTCTACATAGAGGTATTGTATCGCATGCTTTTGTCAAGTCTAGTACTAATAGATGAGCTGGTCTAATAGCCATTATTTTTTCATTTATCTATAATATATATATATATATATATATATATATATATATATATATATATATATATATATATATTTATAGCGGAGATTCCTTCTGGTCCATAGGCTCTTTTATTTTTCATAGATTCATGTTGGAGATATTCTGGTCTAGACTGTTGTAGTTCTTTTGCATAGTTACTTTTAAATTCATTGATGTTGATTTGTATGTTTATTGAATTTATCTCCTCCCTCCTTAGGTTTAGTATGAATCTCTAAGCCTCTGACGACTTGCTACCATCTAGACATGATTACACTTCCTCGCATTTTCGTGCCCATGTTTGGTTTTCATGTCTTATAAATCTTTTTTTTAATGGTGTTGATTGCGGTACATACTGCGGATTATTGTACATGTGTCTATTTATTCATGATACCCATTGCAAACTTCTGGAACCCTCTACCAGGTTGTACAGATCTAGTGGATGGGCACCTTATATTTGTTAAGTCATTTGGTAGTTTCCAAAAAACGCTTGCTGCCTACGGTCGGGTGCCTCTTAATCATGCGCAGCGCAATGATAACTTTTGATCAGCATGACCAAAGCTACCTACCTCTCTATAGAGTTTCAGACGATGTAACTGAAACCACTTTTACTTAAGAAAAGTGCCGTTAGTATAGCTCAGAAAAGCTCAAAGAGCCCCAGGACGAAGAAGAATATCCTGGCTTGCTAACCTGAGAGCATGGTATAGAAAAACCTCAACACAGCTATTTCGTATAGCAACCAACAAAATCATTATAGCCAGAATGATCGCCAACGTTCGGAACGGACAGGCACCCTAAGAAGAAGAAGTATAGCTCAAAATAATCCTTAGCATTTCCTGAAATTTAGTGTCTAATTTTTTGATACTCAACTATATACAACGTTGTTTAGTTTGAGTGTTTAGGGATCTCCTAACGTTACTTGATATTATAAAATCGATAAATTCTTATTAAATTTTTAATTCCTACCTTTTTTATGAGCAAATATAAAATCTTCTAATCCTATTTGGCCCCCTAACAATTTCTTCATGTCCACTTTATAGGTATTTAAGGTACAAAATAATATCTGTAACAAAAAGCAATGAGTTAGCTATTGAACAAACAAGCGGAAGATAGGTATGTTTGATTAATTATTATTTATGACAGCATCAACTGCATGATGGCACGAGGTGAATGAACCATGTTAAATAGAATTTTAAAGTAAGTAACACATGGTAATACAAAAACAGCTATAAAAAACGTTTATTAGTAGGTGTTTATTGTAACATAAAAGATCTAACACGCGGTTTAAATTATAAATGCTTTCTTATTTTGATTTGTAACAATTTGCAACACATGTATCGAAGACGGAGGTATGTAGTGCGTGACTTTACTCGTATAGCATTGCATTGAGCAAATATTTTAAAGCGCAAACTTTATCAATAACTTATTAAAAATATTTTGAGATAATGATGTTGTCTCCGACTCCACATAACATCATTTTCGGTTTTTGGGATAATTTCGAACAAAAAACAAGTACCTATATTATTAAAACACCTTTTATTTTTGTAAAAAAAACTATATCTAGATATTTTAATAAAAACACTTAAATGTTTTTGATGCTACATATTTACAGAAAAGATATTTTAAACGCCACGAAGCTCTTGACAGATGTGAAACGTAACCGCAATATTCTTGTAATCAACTTATAGAAAGACAGTTAAACGTGAATTAAATCAAAGTTAGCGTCGAGGTAATCCAATAGAGGGGAACACGTAGTAAACCAATGAATTACACTCATATTATAACAACACTCATATAATACAACAAATTTTTAATTTGTTTTGGTTACTTAATGGAAAAAAAAATTCCATAGTTTACATTATATAGCATTTTTCATATAAAAAAGCTTGCACGTCATTCAAGATTTACGTCGTCAGAACCCCACAGCGTTGATTTTTAAAATGTCAACTATTTGTCAAACTATTATATTAACAGTAAATACACTTAGTTTTAAGACTACTGCAACACATTAAAATACATAAGAAAACATTTTAATACAAAATTATATATTCTAAATTTTAAACTTACTTTTTTAGGGCTTTAATAGTAAAAACGTCCGGCCATTATTTCTTGGTCAAAATAATCTATCCTATATGAACGCTTATCAGCTTTCTACAGACTATTTATTTGTTTTGGCATATCACAATACACTATAAAAAGCTATTAATCTAAATTTATTATGTATTTATAAATACAATTTATTAATACATATTATATTATAATCAAATGGACCACAGGAGTGATGACGTATATTTTATTGACATCTGTCAGTTTCACTTTCCAAACAAACCTTGTTTAGTGTGGATAATTTGTATTTTTAGTAATTTTTTCATTTATTTTATAGAATCTTTCCGCTTTTTGCAATATTTAAGTATACTAATAGTTACTACAACAATTTTACAAGGTTGTGTAAATAATAAAGCACATTGTTTTATGCTAATAGCTATAAAATGCATGTATCAATAAAGTAAGGTTAGTATTTATTTAATTTAAACTTTTAAACTGTATTTCATAGAAATAGAACTCAGAATTATCGTAAAAAATACTATGCCTACAAGAAAAAGCAGCAGATGAAGCAAAATGTTAACTTTATAGATATTAAAATGTCTTGAGATTTGACATTTCAACTTTTGTTTGGAAAGTAATAATGAAAATGTGACAGTCGTGACGTCACACTTCTGCGGTCCATTGTGTAAGAAATCAAAACATAAACAAAAATCCTACTCTAAAAAGCGACTTTATACACTTTTGCCACACGCTCAACGGTCAATAAAATTTGAAGTATTTCCGTATCAGTTGCGTACAATTGTCCAATCTATTCAATTAAAATTATTATTTTGTGGAATATTAGACTTAAGGAGTTATTTCATAAAATTGATATCATTAATAATAACAAATATTTTTGGTTATTTAATTAATATAATTCTAAAATTTCCAATATAATGATGATTACATTTTTCTGATCATTACACCTTGTTGACACCTATGAAAGATCGAGCAGTTCCGTATGGGTTTCGTATTATTAGCTGTGCTAGGAAAATTTGAAATCTAAGGTTGATATTCTGGAAATTTTAAATACAAGTGACGTCACTTTGTATAAATCGTGACTTGCAAGTGTTTTACTTTGTAAAACGGTATACATTTCTGTTGGCAATGTTGAAAGTTTTTTTGAAGTTATGGCTACATTTTGATTTTTTTCAACTTGTTATGGAATACTATGCGTTTATTTCTTCTCCGGACTAACTCTTCGTTTTGGAATTAAACAGAATATATTGACATGTATAAATTTATTATATTAGAGGATGAAAATTACACTGCCTGTTATTTCTTAAAACTATGAATTTATAAGTTCTGTTATCTACAATTATTTAACGATGTTTCTGGATGGATTTGAGTACAAGAGATTGGACTCAAATATTAATATTAAAATAGCAAATACGGATAGCTTATCGAACAAAGAAATAAGAGAAATAAATTATTATTATTCCATAGATACGAAGTATTAGGCGAATAAACTAACGAAACTTATTTATTCTAAATAGGAAAATATTTATGAAGAGTATTGATTCTGATTTCTAACAGCAAATAATTATTAGTGATTATACATGAGAACTTTTCATAATTGTAAATAACATATACCAGGTGACTAAAAACTATATAGAAATACATAGATACTTTAATTATCTTACATGTGAGTAGGTAGGTACATTACACCTCCTTTTGTAAGAATGAAAATAATTGTAAAATGAATTTTCATTTAAATGGTATAAAACATTTGTATACATTATTATTTTATTTTAACACATTTAAATAGTTTCTTTTAGTCTCGATAGTCTTTCACTTCGTCTTATCGGTGTAGTCTCTGTGAAACTAGTCTCTTCACACTTTTTGGATTCACTATAATTATTGTCTTTATTATGTTTACAATCTATACTTAAATCTGTCTCATGTACATGTTTTCGTTTACTTTGACATATATTTAGTGTTAAACAATTTGTAATTTGTTGACAACTATGTGACGGATTTCTACGAAATCGTCGGTAAAAATATTTAATTATCCTGTATAAAATATAAAGTAACATACATTTTATCAAAATAAGATTGCATAAGTGAAATAAGAACTATTTTTTTATTGTGTCTGAAAAATTAATATTTGTTTCTGAGGTCATTTTCTCTAAATTATCTAGTTTATGGCTTGCTAAATTTAATGCATCTCGATCGAGATTATTTAATTGTAAGGGAACAAGGTGTAATTTGGATTCATTATTTATCTTAACATCATCACAACAGACTTCTGGAAGGGATAAATCTGGGATGATAGACTGAAAATTACTTTCTTTTGGATTTGAGACAGATATCAAAATAGTTGATCCGGTGTAAGTTTTGCAATTATTCGAAGTAGAAAAAATACCTGTGTTTGAAAGAACAATAGATATTGGCGTACTAGTCTGACAGCTTAAAGTTAAATCTGTTGGTTTGGGTAAAACATATATCCAAGAATTTGGTTTGTTTAATTTATGCCAAATTTCATATTCTGTTTGAATTATACGAGTATCGCAACTAGATGGTATGTTTGTTATTGAAGTTAACAATTCAGTTTCACAAATTGGATTAGTGTGTGTAAATCGGAAAGTATCAGGATTTTTGCAAATAAGTTTTTCTTCATCTAATGAATAACAGTCTTCTAATGTATCAATAGTAACATAAATGTTTCTATTTTCTGAAAGAACAAGATATTTGACAGATGGAAGAATAAAGGTAAGTCTCTTTAATGTTGGATGAATTATAGGAAGAGATATTAGTTTAAAAAGAGAATAAGGAGTATTACTAACCAAAGGTATACTAACCGTAATTAAAATCTTGTTATCAAAATATATATATTTAAGTAAAATGATATCGAAATATTTATGAGCATAATCGATAGTCAATGGAAATGGATAAGTCGATGTACTAGGTAAATGCGTTACCGTTTTAGATAATTCTTGAATTAGTTGCTCAGGTGTTATAACAGAAGGATGAAGGTTATTATTTCTTGCAAATAGAATAACGTTTATTAAAGTAGAATATTCTTGTTGTAATTCTGTTATAAAGAAAGTTAGTAAAGTAAAATGTTCTTCAATTTTTTGTTTTAAATCTAAATTAAAATATTTATTATTCATTTTATCTGTGTAATTGGTAATTGATTCAAAATTTTTATCAAAAATCACTTTGTTTCGGTCTAGATTTGTAATAGAGTTATTAAAATTTGCAATCGTGGCTTTTACTACATGAATTTGTTGTTTTAGTAAATCAAGAAGATGATTTTCGTTACTTTCAGCTTTGTTAATAGCATTATTGAAATTTTCAGCATCATCACTGTCTAAGGTACCGAATAAGGTCCTGAAAACAGATCCAATTGCATTAAATAGAGCGCGTTTTGGTCTAAAATGTTCATGCAGAATTATGTTTTTTAAAGTTTGTTCATCTTGAAAGAGTCTAGGTATGATTTGTCCTAAGAGTTTTAGTGAAGTATCACATAATCGTAATTCAATAAGAACTGGTTTGTTTTGACACAGTCTTAATGTTTTTTGATAGGTGAGATCTACAAAATTTAATTTGTCTGTAAAAGGTTGTAAAGGAATATGACTTAATATGTTCCAATGAGTTTCAATAAATTGAACATTTTTTATGTGTTCGTAATAGATTCCAGGTGATTTGTTGATAGGAGTATTGGTATATTTCTTGTGAATTTGTTCACTATTTGTCAGCCATATTATTGCATACCTGAAACAAAAGCATGTTTCAATCTATTCATGTGAACTTTTATTGGTTTTTTATTTACTAAAATTGTGCAATTGACAGGAGAATTTATCTCTAGAATTTTATAAGGTCCATTATAATTTTGTGTAAGTTTTTTGGTTTGACCCTTCTTTGTTTGCTCATTTTGGAGATATACTAATTGTCCTTCTAAGAAAACGGTGTCATTAATCTTTTGGTCATAATATTTTTTACTGACTACTTTAGATTCTAATAGATTCGTTTTTGCTAACTCATGAGATTTTCTAAGTTTAAGTGTTAAATTATCTAAATAATCTTCATATGTATATTTGAGTTCTACTGGTCGTATTATACTGCTAGGTAGATTAGGTGTATATCCAAATATTAGTTCATATGGTGTGAATTTGGTTGAAGTATGATTAGTTGTATTATATGAAAACATAGCAAAATCTAGCCATTCGTCCCAATCGGATTGATCAGCTTTAATATAATGTTTAAGGTAGTCTGCTAAAGTAGCGTGACTCCTTTCTAATGCAGCATTTGATTCTGGATGATAAGCAGTACAATTTATATGTCTGATTTTAAAAAGCTTGGCGATTTGAGAAAATAATTTGGAAGTAAAATCTCGGCCTTGATCAGTAACTATTATATCGGGTTTTCCAAACTTGCAAATAAATCCACGAACCAGATTTTCAGCGATAGTCTTGGTTTCATGATTCGGAATTGCATAAGCTTGAGAAAATTTTGTTAAGTCATCTTGTAATGTTAATATGAACTTATTACCTGACTCGGTTAAAGGTAAAGGACCTACTATATCTAAAAATATTTTTTCTAATGGATTTGAGCTTGTTGTTGTTATCTCCATGGGCTTTACGAATTTTTTTCTAACGAGTTTATTTTTCTGACAAGATTCACAGGTTTTTATAAAGTTTTTAATATCATTTTTCATATTATTCCATTTGAAATGTTTTTTTATACGATTGTATGTCCGATGAAAACCAGAGTGTCCAGCCGTAGGACTAGTGTGATTCTCTTGTAATATTGTAGTTATTTCCTCAGGTTCAGGATTTGTTAGTATATCATGATAAATGATAATAGATATATCAGTTTTTCTAAAAATAAATCTAATCATAGATCTAATTTTTCCCCAACTTAATTTATCGTAGCTAAAAGTTATTCTGGTAGGCAAATTTTTAATATTTTATCGTTTAATAACCAGTCTCTTAATTTTATTAGGGAATTAAATATATCTTCATAAGAGGTATTGTCCCAATAATTATTTTTTATAAATATGTAATAAAAGTTTTTATTTTGATCAGAAATATATATAATGTCATTTAGTCTTGGATTTTTGGCTTTCAATTTTTCTATATGACTGAATTGTTTATTTATTTGTTTCTGAACGATCTCATTAAAATTTAAATCTACGGAAACAAACAATGCTAAATTTTGTGAAAATGATGTAATCTTTTCATTTGTTTCTTTTATATTATCATTTGTTATTAATATAGTTTCGGATTTAGATAAGAACTGTGAATAAGTGTCATTATTTTCTTTACTCATTTTGTTTATTTGTAAGGTGATTGTTGCCGGGTTTTTGTTTTCTTCGCAAATATTTGTTTCAGATATGGTTAAAGGAGGACGACTTAAACAATCAGCATTTTGATTTAATTTACCTGGTTTATAAATAATTTCATAGCTATATTCTTCTAATGCTAATCTCCACCTAACGAGTCTTGATCCGGGATCTTTTACATTAAATAGCCATGTGAGTGGTTTATGATCCGTATAAATGAAAAATTTATTTCCGTACAAATATGGTCTAAAGTGTTTAACACTCCATACAATTGCAAGTAATTCTTTTTCTGTTGTGCTATAGTTTGATTCCGCTTTGTTCAAGGTACGACTAGCATAAGCAATAGGTAAATCATCTGGTACTTTACCTTGAGAAAGTATGGACCCTATTGCATAATTACTAGCATCCGTTGTTAAGACAAAGGGTTTGGTAAAATCTGGATACTGAAGTATTGGTTCTGAACAAAGTATTGATTTCAGGTTCTCAAATGACTGTTGTTGAATGCTTGTCCAATTAAATTCAACATTTTCCTCAGCAGTTTTGTTAAAGGTTGTGTTAAAGCACTGAAATTTTTTATAAAGCGTCTATAATAACCAGTGAGACCCAAAAAGCTCTTAATATCTTTTTGTGTTCTGGGTATAGGAAAATCTGTAACAGCACATACCTTTTTTTCGTCCGGTTTGACACCAAATTCAGTTATTAAATGTCCTAAATACATTACTTCGCGACGAAAAAATTCGCACTTATCTGGTTGTATTTTTAAGTTGAATGTAGACAATTTTTCGAATACTTCTTTTAATCTTTTATTATGATTTTCTAATGTATCGGCATGAATGACTATATCGTCGAGATAGACAAAACATCTGTAATTTTGTATTCCTGAGAGGACAGTATTCATTAGCCTTTGAAAAATACTGGGAGCATTTTTTAATCCAAATGGCATTCGTGAATATTGATAATGTCCAGACGGAGTTGAGAAAGCAGTCTTTGGAGAATCCTCAGGATCCATTTTGATCTGGTGAAATCCTGATGTTAAATCTATTGTTGAAAAATATTTTGAATGACCAATTGGTCTAATATATCGACTATATTCGGAAGTGGAAATGAATCTCCTATAGTAATATCATTTAGTCGTCGATAGTCTATAACAATTCGCCATTTCTTCTTTGCTGAAGCATCGGCCTTTTTTGGCACAACCCAAAGGGGCGAATTCCATGGCGAAGTTGATTCTTCGATAATACCTTGATCTAGCATACCTTTTATTTGAGTTTCGACTTCATGTTTGTGTACTTCAGGATACCTGTATGATTTAGTGCTAATAGGTACATTAGAATTTAAAGGAATTTTGCAAGTTATGGCATTTGTACTGGTAAGTTGATCTCCTTCCAGATAAAAGATATGATTGTACTCCTTGCAAATAGAAATTAAAGATGATTTTTCTTCACTATTTAAATGATCTGTTCTCAAGGCATTTTTTAATTTAGCAATTCTGTTAGAATTCGTATTATCTTTATAAGAAGACATTTTTCGTATATTTGCATTGTTTTGTAAATTTGGAATTTTTTCTATTGCTACTTGAATATCGTTTAATTCAACATCCGTTTCAGTAGTGTTTACGATTGAGGTTAAAAAGAAATCATTTTTACTTTAACAACACTAGGACATAAAAATACACCTTTAAAGATTTCGCGTTCGGGACATAATCCTTCGCTTAATTCATTATTTATTACTTTAATTTGAACAATTGTTTCAGTTCTTGCGGATAGAATAGTTTTATTACTTCTTGAGTTAGAATTAGAGTTTTGATTTAGTATAAGATCGTCTGAACAGGATTTTTCTTCTGAACAAGATTTTGATTTATGATTTCGTGAAGAGTTACAAGTTTTATTTGTGCATATCTCAGTGGATTTTACACATTTTGGACTTGAATTTTCTTTGGATTTAGAGTTAGATTTAGATTGAATTGGATTGGATAGTAGTTCTTCACTACTTAAGGTTATTTGGATATCATTGGTTTCTAAATAAGAATGATCCTCTATGGATTTAGCATCATAAGGAAATATTTCATCGATATTAGAACTTGTCTCGATATTTTGATCTCTCAGAAATTCGTCATTGTCATTGTTTAATGGAGATTTTATATATTCAATTGGAATAGAACAATTTTTAAAGTTTAATTTATTTTCTTTATAATCAATTTGGCATTTATTTATTTCAAAAAAATCGCTACCTAATATACCGTCGAAATGAAGAGGAAAGTCGTCTTCTACGACATAGAAAACATGAGTTTGGACAAAATCTTTTATCTTGAAATTTACGTTACAACTACATATAGTTTTATTTGGATTTAAGACATTTTTATCAATGCCTCGTAGAGTAATAGACTTAGAATAAATTTTTGGAATGTTTAGTATTTTGAATATTTAATTAAAGAAATATCTGCGCCTGTATCGATTAGAAACTTGCAAGAGGATGGATTAGAATTATTTACTAAGGGTAAATCTACATAGGAAGTGACTGAGAAGTTGATGGTTGTGATACGGCCTGAACTGAACGAACTCCTCGAGAATCGACCGTTGGTTGTCGAGGATTCTGGAAGTTTAAAGAATTTGTTGGATTTTTGTTTTTATTGTTAAATTCGCGTTTTCTACATTCTTCTATAACGTGACCTGGTTTTTTGCAGTATCTGCAAAAACGTTGGGAAGTGTTGGTATTTTCTTTTCTTAAGTTTGGAGGAAAATCAGAATTGGAATTTGAATTTGAAGGTTTATAATTTTGATTTTGAGAATTTGACCTTTGAAGATTTGAATTAGGATATTTTGGGTTTTGAAAACTAGAATTTTGAAGATATCTAACATTTCTATCTGAATTGTTTTTATATCGACAGTTATTTGAGGAATGGTTATTTCGTTTGCAAATATTACAGAATGGTCTGAAAATTTCTTGTCTTGATAACTGTTCTTGTTCTTCGGCAATTGCTATAGCAACAGCTCTTTCTAAGGAATCTGGATTTCGGGCTTTGATTAAAATAGAGAGGTCTTTGTTTAATCCTCTAATAAAGACATTTAGTGCTTGAGTTTTTAAGAGTTTAGTACATGCATTTCTTGCATCTGGAGATAAGTCTGGATCAAGTGTATTTATTAATTTTATATAGCAATTTTCAACTTTATTTGCAAATGACATTACATTTTCACTGGGCATCTGACGTAAGGAATGTAATTCCAATTGCCACTGACCTTCAGTTCGGCGTTCAGAATAAGCATCTAATAAGAAGTCTTTTAAATCTTTCCATTCGTCAAATGTTCTGTTTCTAGTTATGGCCCTAGCTTTATCGGTTAATTTAGTTTCTATAATGGCTAATAAGATGGGTTTGGATTGCGGATTTACTAAATTGTATGCTTTATCACAATTGTCTATGAATTCGTATAATTTTGATTTTGTACCATCAAATCTAATGAGAAGTTTTTCAGCTATTTCAATTGATACTGACATTTTATTTGAATTAGAAGTAGAAGAATTTGAAAGAGAATTTGAGTCGGGAGAAGGTATTTGTTCGTCAAATAAGTTACTTATATCAGCATATAAAGTAGACATACGTTTACAAGATTTTTAAAATATGAGACAGAATTTAAGATAGAATGTACTTACAAGTAGAATATTGTTGTTGGTCGCATAGTCTATTATTCCACGGGTTCACCTCTACTTCCGATGGAACTACAATTGGGTTATGACTGGAACTGGATTTCGAACTGGATGTACTGGACCCCAATGTAATTAGTTGTAGTGGCGATTTTTCCACACTGACAGTTTTTTTGAATGATTCCTCGAAGGAAACAAGTCAATTCAAAAATTCCTCAGCTCTCCTTCTATCAGCAATCAGAGGAACTCTGCTACTAATATCCCACGTTCTGACACCAAATTTTGTTATGGAATACTATGCGTTTATTTCTTCTCCGGACTAACTCTTCGTTTTGGAATTAAACAGAATATATTGACATGTATAAATTTATTATATTAGAGGATGAAAATTACACTGCCTGTTATTTCTTAAAACTATGAATTTATAAGTTCTGTTATCTACAATTATTTAACGATGTTTCTGGATGGATTTGAGTACAAGAGATTGGACTCAAATATTAATATTAAAATAGCAAATACGGATAGCTTATCGAACAAAGAAATAAGAGAAATAAATTATTATTATTCCATAGATACGAAGTATTAGGCGAATAAACTAACGAAACTTATTTATTCTAAATAGGAAAATATTTATGAAGAGTATTGATTCTGATTTCTAACAGCAAATAATTATTAGTGATTATACATGAGAACTTTTCATAATTGTAAATAACATATACCAGGTGACTAAAAACTATATAGAAATACATAGATACTTTAATTATCTTACATGTGAGTAGGTAGGTACATTACAAACTTTTACCACTATATTCGACGCTTTTTCTCCTTTAGGAAGATATGATTATTTGATTTATTATAACTGATTTTCTCATAATATAAATAGTCTTCAATTACTATCAAACTGGGAATAAGCCACAATTATAGATAAAAATACGTTTATTGACGTTTCAATTTCCACTTCGAAAATCGTTCTCAAAATACAAACGATTTTGTGAAACGTGTAGACAATAGATGCAATTATTAGCCAAAGAAATAAGATTTTTCTCGTGACACGGACTCCACCAGGCTCACGACAGACGGCAGTTGTTTTGATTAGTATGGATCTCGATAACAAGAACCTATATATTTCTTGCAGTCGATTTTTTGGACACCTTATTGGTTATTAACAAATTAAGGCACAAAGCGGTTAAAGCTCAAAGCATTTGAAACAAATTTGGGAGAAAGAAACTTATAAATCATAAAAAAAACCTTCAAAATGGCGTTTTTAAACGTTTCTATTCGTATTTGTTTCTTAGAAAATTGCAAAATAAGTCAGACCTTTCGGATTTTTATAAATAATAATAATTTTTTTAAAAATGAACGTAGAACCTTTATATTACATGGAATCTTGTCTACTGTGGTGCTTAAAATATGTCAAATTCCCAAATTAAGTTTTTTTATGACAGTAAAATTAGAAAGTATTAAAGTTAAAATAATTTTATGGGCGTCCTATAAAAGATTTATTCTATCTATATTAAAAAAAAATGAAGAAAACAATTTTAAATATTACAAAATTATTTTGCAGAAAGATGTCGATTTTTTGCTAATAAACAATTAGAATAACTTTTTAACCATTACCTAGGAGAAAATTAAAAAAAAAAGAAAAACTTGTCCTAGTGCAATTTGTAACGAAATTGGTCTTTTTTTTTAATTCACAGCAGCTTTGTTTGTCATAAATAGGATATTTAATAGCATCATTAAAAAGAACATACTTTAAAGCTTTATTGTGCCAAATTCGAAGAAGGTTGCCTTCAACGGAATCGCCCACAAAGTTTTAACGGGGAAGGGCTTTAAACGGGGAAGGAGCCGTTAACTGTATCTCTGGTTCTTGTTTAAGGATTTAAACGATTCTTTTTTAATCCTTATGTACTTTTTGCGTACATTACGAATATGTGTTTTATAAATAAATAAATGGTTAAATAAAACATCTGTTTACACTTTTTTTTCAATTTTTGTTTTAAGAAATATTTGAGGTAACTTTTAGTATTAAACATGAATATTTTTGATTAATATATACTTATTTTGGAAATAAAAAATCTCAATTAAACTACGTTTATTTCTTGGTTAACATGCTATTAGATGAATGAAAAATATAAGTTACAAAATCATTTGCAGAAAACTTTTCAATATATTGTTTTTTTAGTATTTTAAAAAATTTTATTTTCTTAGAAAATAATATAGTAAAAGAAAATATACAGTAACATATAATATCTTTAAATTTTACTCATATAATTTACAAAATTTTTACATATATATCCTTACTATATATATGTATTTATATATATTTTTTCTTACTCTTATATATATATATATATATATATATATATATATATATATATATATATATATATATATATATATATATATAGCTAATTAAATATATATAGCTAATTAATTAATCAATTAAACTTATTTAAATAATGCAATTATGATTCTATCACACTATTTAATTCTCTTATCGCAGAGTTATACTCGTGCTTCAATATCAATGCTTTACATTTGATGGGTAAGGTCCAAAGAATACCGGAATAATAAAAAACATATATGATACAACATTATATATATTGAAATAAAAAATAAAATTCACACTCAAATATCTTAAATAAAAATATCTCATATAATGATTATCCAAATTTTGTTCTACGTACGTGAACCTTCAATTCTAAAGCAATTGTAAAAATTGTGTTGTTAATAAAGAAAAACTGATGAAAAGTAAAACTATCTCTCTGATGATGAGTTAGTTGTCCAAATCCTTGTTCCTTGTAGCCTACGCTATCTATTCTTAGCAGTCCCCTAGGTAATCAGCAATCTTACAACAAATTGTTGCGAGCCTATCGTCTTTAATGATCTCCTTCAAATGCACGTATCGTTCAAATTATGGTAGCCTCTTCTCCTCTCGATAAACTGAATCTCTCGTTCTGGCCTGAACAGTGACTCTTGGAATATAAGTAGAAAATTATAACTTACAATATTTTACTGGATCAGCTTCTGTCAGATACACTTACTCCACAAAAACTCACAAACATTCACTTCTACTGCTTCCTACCTCCGGGGAACCACCAGAGAACAACGACTGTTCGCCTTGTACCCTTGGAAACCAACTGATTATTTTTTCTCCCTCTAAAATCTAGCTAAACTTTCCTTCCTACATACCTATCCCACTTTTTTCAATCTCCTCCAATCAAAGCTCGTCACAATTATCCCCTTCTCTTCATTTAGATACAACAATACTTTTACTTACAATTATAAATTTCCTAAAAAGTATTAACATGCTAATCGGTTTCTACAAATTCTTAAGAACTAACGGAGAAATACATTTTCTAAATATTTCTATTCTATTGTCTTATTCACTGTATACGTCCATTTGGAAAACCCGCTCGCATTGTTCATGGTTTCACTAACTTCAGTCAGGTCACTCGGACATATTTTACAAAAAAAAAATAATTTATGCATATCTTTAAAATTTTGTTTACTACAGGTAATCCAGGATAATGGACTTTAAAGACATTTTTGACGGTCCCACTGATATCGGAGCAGTACAAACAATCCAATATAAAAAATTACCATTAATAAAACAGTTAACACCTTTTGTGACTAGTTTATTTAAACAATTTACTAACATCAAAATTGTCCAATATAATGTACTAGAAAACCGACAACTGTTTTCTAAAGTAAAAGACAAGACACCAACTGTAAATAAAACTAATGTCATCTATAAACTGCCTTGTTTGGATTGTCAGAGCTGTTATGTTGGCCAAACTTCTCAATGGCTAAAACAACGGCTCACACAACACAAAAGTGACTGCACAAAAAAGAAGAATACATGTGCGGCAGTTGACCATTACCTAAAAACTGGGCATCAATTTGATTACTTAAATGTCAGTTTTCTACAACAAGAGAACAATTACAAACAAAGATTGTTTTTAGAAATGTGTCACATTAATAAAGAAAAATATGCAGTTAATTATAAGGCAGATACGGGACAGTTGAGCAATATCTACTGTAATATTCTTAGTATGTTCAAATAATTTTTCTTTTTACAATTATATTTTAAATCACCCTGTATATTTTTAATGTGTAATTTTATTGTGTTTTTATTGTTTCTTGGTTGTTTTTGTTTTCTATTTATTAAATTTTTTTTGTTATATTTAATTACTAGTGACTAGATGCTTTTGATTAATACTGTCAGTACTGTTTTGAATATATTATGTTCAAGATTTTTAAATATTTTAACTCTTAATCTGTAAGTAAATTGATTGTTTATTATCACCTGTTATGTATATAAAATTTTAACCATATTTTAGTTATCTCCTGAAGAAGCTGACAAAAATCAGCGAAATATAGAGTAATAAAAGAAAAAAGAGTTTTTTTTAATAACAGACCGCGTACCTGATACTCCAAAACAATAAATTGTTATTTACGTTTCGGTCGATAATCCTACCAGTTTTGCTATATATATATATATATATATATATATATATAATATATATATATATATATATATTATATATATATATATATATATATATATATATATATATATATATATATAAGGATCACTCAGACGAGTGGTGGGTTCTTATATCGGTCTCTAGGTGGAGAAATAAAAGACAAAGTTGATAGGCTACTTTATCTATTTTGAAGACGTTTCGCTTTCGAGTTTTGAAAGCATCATCAGTTGAAAACTCGAAAGCGAAACGTCTTCAAAATAGATAAAGTAGCCTATCAACTTTGTCTTTTATTTCTCCACCTAGAGACCGATATAAGAACCCACCACTCGTCTGAGTGATCCTTATATATATATATATATATATATATATATATATATATATATATATATATATATATATATATATTCATGTGTATATATATATATATGTATATATATATATATATATATATATATATATATATATATATGTATATGACATCGAGAAATATTGTTACGATAAATAATGACTCATGTGTAAATTGTAAACATCTTTTTTCATTCGAGTATTTTCTAGTAAGAAGATCAACGGGTCCTCATACACTAAAACCTGTCTGGCGTGACCTTCCAGTCTTTTCGACAAGGGTTAGGAAGGTCGACATCCTTCGACGGGATTCCAGATTAACGGTGCTTTATATATAAAGAACAAATTTTATTGAGTTTTTGAATTTCGAGTCGAGTTTTTGTCGAGAATATAAATTGTAATAAATGTAAATAAATTATATAATTATGGTGTGAAAATAAATTAGTATAATATTGTATATAAACTTTAATAAACTAAAGTGTTAAAACATTTTATAATAAATAGATAAAGACAATAAATTAGACTTATATAATATACATTACATTGGTGTCAGAAGTGGGATATAAAATAAATTGTGAAAATGACAACGATTTATGAGCTCACAGTTACGAATTTAAGAAGACATCTCGAGGAGAGAATTAGCTTCTACCGGAAAAAAGGCTGAATTAATTCAACCACTAAATCATCGTCATCAATGGTGCTACAGCCCTATGAAAGAGCCTCGACCTTCCCAAGTCTATTACGCCAGGCAGTCCTATCCATTGCCAACCGTTGCCGGTTTGCTCCGACTATCTTTCTACCATCCTCATCTACACCATCCTTCTATCTGAGTTTTGCCTTACCCCTTTTTCTGCTTCCCACGGGTTGTGACATAAGGATTCTTCTAGGAGGGTTGTTCTGCTGTGATCTTGCTAGATGTCCTGCCCATCTTAATCTTCCTATTCTTATAAGAGATACTACGTCTTTACCACCAAATATTTGTTTATATCTGTGGTATACCTCGTAGTTGTATCTCCTCCTCCAAACACCATTTTCACAGATGCCACCAAATATTCCTCTCAGGATCCTTCGTTCAAATATAAGCAAAAGGTCTTCGTCTGCCTTGGAGATGGTCCATGTCTCCGATCCATATGTCAACACTGGCTGTATAAGGGTTTTGTATATAGTTATTTTGTTTTTTGGCTTAAGTTTCTACTTCTCATATGTCTACTCAGTCCAAAATAGCATCTGTTTGCCATTACTATCAACCAGAATCATAAATTCAACCAATAATAAATAGCGTTTTGAAAGAAGAGGGTTTGGACCCAGAAACTTATATATTTGAAGACAAACATTTTGCTGTCATCTCGACCGTTTCGGAAGTTTCTGGTGACATGGTATCATTAGAGAACAAAGTCTCTGGTGACATCGCATCAATAGAGAATGAAGATTCTGGCGATATTTCAAAAGTTTCTGGTGAGAGACAGAACAAAGTTTCCGGCGACATCGCTAAAGTCACTTCTGAGATGTCTGCCCTCGATAGAATGTCTTCGTTAAAAAACCAAGTTGCTGCCGATATGTTGGCCTTCGAAGAAAATATATGGAAAGAGATTGAAAGGAAGGTGGAGAAAACAGGTACAGCAGAGAGAGGAAACTATCCGATTACAGTAGAGCCAAAAAAAAAAGAAAGAAAAGAGAGGAATCAGATATGATAAAGAATGTTTGAAATTGAATTTAGGTTTTTGGTGAATTAAACAATAACGTGTTTTACTTGTATTTTTGAGCCTTGAAAATCGTAATTTTGCGTTTTTCTATTATAAATTATTTATAACTCCAAATCGATTAAGTTTACAAAAAAAAAACCAGAGAAAAGACTAGAAAAAAAGACTTATTTTTTTTTAGAATTATCCAACAAATTGAAAAAAATGTACTTTTCCGTAAGAACCCGAGCTTTTCGCCTTTCTAATTATGGTTTCATTCCATATAAAAATATTAGTGTAAAATATCTCGTATTCTAAATAATCTTACATATGCGATTCTTATTTTGTTGCCTTTATGACATTTTGATTGTTGCAAACAGTTTACCGAGCGGAACATTCTCAGATATATTTTATGAACCATTTTTGTTGGGAAATAACCACAATTTCAGTTAAAAGATATTGATTCTAAACCAAATATTTACGTATTTTGAACTAAAATTGTGGTTAGTTGCCAACAAAATTACTAAATGATAATATATTGCCACAAGAAAATAGCTTCGGAATAATATTTTATGATTATTTTGTGAAGAAGATTTGTGAATATAAAAATATTAAATTTTTTGCAGTTTTATTATAAATTACCATAACGTTAATAAATTGTTAAGATACATCAGTACGAAATCTGTTTTGCCCTTGTGATTGTAGATAATCTTATGTAAGTCAGTTTTAGACATCGAAAATAAAATTCATCCTCAAAATTTATTACACCGATTTACCTATTATTTTTACAATCCCCTTTATTACGTTATTTTCGACATATTGTAAACAATATTTCTCAACAATATAAATTTTAATCTTGCCATTCAAAGAAGACCTACCTAGTATTTTATAAAGCAGGTTTCGTCACCATTTTGAACATGGTTAGAAAAGGTATAAATGTATATTTATATTAACCTTTCATAGATACATTTCGCTCATGATCAAATAGAAACCTCGAACAGAACTTTTCGTAGTTAGAAAAGCGTAGCGTTATAGAAAAAAAATATTCGAAATGTACATAAGCTAAATCTCAACAAAATTAACAGGTGTTGATTCAAAGGAAGTATCTCGTTTCTATGACAACGCCATCGGTGCAAACAATTAGGCAATGTCAACAGTTGTAACGGTATATCTAATTTTAACAGTGTTGGTGCATTAAGCTTAATTTTACGATGTGTTAATTTTACGAGGAGAAATTTTTATTACAGAAATATATTGAGATTGAAATGAAATAAAACTGTTTTATGTGTAGGTAGCGTATAATTTTAACAAAATATAGAGCCATCGAAAAAAACACGTAATTTAATATCGTGGAACCTTACGTCCTCGGCTTATTTCTACGTGAACGCAATACAATAATGTAAACAAGAGAAAACATTTCTACAAGTATAAATTACAAATTCCAAGATGGAAATTGTTGCAAAAAGTATTGTTTTGTTGTTGCAAAGAATAGTTATTGGGTGTTTAGACTTCAATGGACAAAGTTTTCAACAATAATTTGTAGTGTAGATATTATATAAAGTTTGAATATTATTTCATTGTTTAAAGTGTTAAGTATTCGTTTCCTTTTTTGTTGATCAATTTTGGGTTATAATAAGTGTAATAAATATATCAAGTATTAAATAAAATAGCCTTTATTGTGTATACACAAAATAAAAATAGAAAAAATAATATCTACTAGAAGATACAGAAATATTTTCCAAACTGGGAATGAAAAAACATTTTACTCCACCAAACCGCTTGATTTTTGCCTTTGTCCCATTCTAAAATTACCAATTTATATACCAAATTATGATAAAATATGTATTACTTTTTTTAAAGAAATCTCTTAAGGGTTTTCTAATTTCTAATTAGGCGCATGAGAAAGTATGGAAAATGTCCTACAAAAAACGTTGTATAATAATTTTTTTCATAATCACATCTTAACCCTATAAAATGACGTCTAAAAATGTTAAGAAGTGTAACAATTCAAAAGTGGGCTCTAAAAGGGTGCATTAGAGGGCAAAAAAATAGCTTTACTCTAGAGTATTTTTTGTGCTTTTTTTACAGTAGAGAGAGCAGTAATCTGAATGCAAAAGATGAGAGTGAAGATATTTCTGAATCTTCGAAGTGATTTTTAGTTTTTTATTATTTGGAGTTTTCGTCACATAAATAAAAAATATTTTTGTACTTTTTTAAAAAATGTAATTTTTTATCTTGAATAATTAAATATTATAAAATAGGTTAAATAACAAAACTCTAGAAGAAATTCATTAATGCTTTAATATCTATTAAACGATAATTCAGTTTTCATAATATTAAGTACTTTTATATTTAATTTCACTTATATTGCGATTTTATATTACATTTTTAGATGACAGCATTAAATTTCAATAATATATTTTATTTAGCAATATTGGAATATTTTTTTTTGCGAATGAATTCAGTGTTCGCAGTCATATAAACCCAAACAAATAACGGCAAATAGAATATTTTAGTAGATTTTATGTATCATTGAAATTTCTAAGAAAACTTGACTATTCCCAAGTAATGACAAAAATCTTGCATAACACTCCATTTGCTTACTAGAATTTTTTCATTCCAAAATACATACAATTACAAGTGTTTCCTGAAAAATTGAGCGAAAAAAAGTGTTTTCGAGATATAGATTTCAAAATTTTTCAAAAGTTTTCAAAATTTTTCATATTTTTCAGCTTCTCCTGAAGTTGTAGGTCAATATCTTGCTACCACCATCGTGTTCAGCGGAAAGTTTTACATCGGAAATGATATTATATATATTTTTTATCCACTGGAGCTTAATATGTCAAAAATAAACATTTGAATGAACAAACATTCAGCTTGCAATTAATAAACTTTTTTTGTTACGCGGGATCCAAGACTGCTTCCTTGGTATCAACTTGATACATATTTGCATACGCTTCTCTTTGCGTAATCTTTTCCTACTGCTAATTTCTACATATCACCTCCTGTTTCATTTCTAGTTCCAAATTGCTTCATTTCCTTTCTTGGTTTGTCACATATCGCACTCATTAAAATAACCTCCTTTATGACTCTCTCCTCTGGTGGATTATTACTCAATATGTCTCCTAGCTGATCACAGAAAGTTTTTTTCTTATTCTCCTCAAATTGGTCTGGATGAGAATGGAAGAAAAGCTTTCTATGATTCATGAAACGAATTAAAAATGTTGAAAAAGTTATAATTCTTTTAATACATCACTTTTTTGTATAGTATCGTCTTATTTTGAAGGCTGCTCAAAGGACTTATTAGTTATCAAAATAGCTTAATATTTGGTATTTTTGATATTAGGCTCCACCTTTGATGAGCAGTGGTCAGCAACAAAATCATCATCATCATCATGATCGCTGAAAGCGAGGTACCTATACAGTCTGCGACAAGATACTGTTTTTGCTTCTACCTGTGTTGGAATAGCTGTTATTGTGATTAATTTGAGTTTTTAAATTATTAACATAGATTTTTCAATCAAAATTAGAAGTCCTGTCTGAACAAACGATGGAGGCCATAGCAAATGTAATTGTTCTTATGCAGCGAGAAGCGGTACAAAATCATCTTGTTAAAGATTTTTAAACTGTACAGGAGCATGCTTTGGTAGTAAGTTTAAGCACTATAAAAAGGATCTCTCGTGAAATGAAAAATATAAAAGAAGGTGCTTCTATGTTATTTTCTACGCCTATGACAAAAGAATGAAATCTACTCCAAAATCCAACTTAAACGACTTAAACAGAGCTTTACTTCGTCGTATAATAATAAATTTTTTATGTCCAGGAAAAACGAGTTCCTATCTTGCTACATATAACAAAAAAAAATAGTGTGAAGAGGATATTTATACATGGTCACATGAAACTTTAAGAAGAGTGATTAAGGATATAGGATTTCGATAAAAGAAAGCGAAAAATAACAGGAACATTCTAATTGATAATCTGATATGGTTTGATCTTCTTACGATTTGTTCTAATACTAGGTTGAATAAATTCGTTGATAATGGATCTACTTGTTTTAAATCTCTTTATTCACTGTGAACTGTCTTTAAAAGTTACCCTATTTATTGTGTTCCTAAGCGTCATTATCACTAGCCTTATAAACTTTTCTGGAATTTCTAATGTTCTCATGGCCTCATATAGCATCGTTCGATTTATGGAGTCATATGCTTGTTTAAAATCGGTTTAAAAAATAAATACTTATTTAATTAGTAGTTGTTCTTCTTGGTCTAAAAAGCTCTCTAGTATTCTCCAATCACTTTGTTATCATATTTTAGTAATCTTTTCCTAATAATTTGGCAATTATTTTATGTACTACTCTTAATAGTGCTATACCTTATAGTTTTCGCAGTCCATTTTGTCTCCATTTTTATATATAGGACAAATAAGAGCGCTATTTCATTATTTCGGCATTTCTTCTTTTTACCAAATTATTAATGTCAAGTGAAATATCTTTTCCTTCAATCTTTCACCACCTTCCTTAAAAATATCAGCTGGGATACCACTTTCTCCTGCATTTTTGTTATTTTTTAGGTCTCTTATTATTTCTTCGACTTTATTCAAAGATGGTTCCTTGCACGTCCCTTCTTCATCTTCTTGCCAATTCTCATTTCCATCGAGTTCCTCTTGTTTATTTGTATAGATCCTTGAAATATTCTGCCCATCTGTTTAATTTTTCTGTTGTTTTTCTTAGAAGTAAGCCTTCTTTTTTCTGAAAAATGGTGGATATCTCTAACAGGTTTTGGAATTATTTGTAGTCCTTGTTTTAGTTTAAATTTAGAGACAATAGAATTTATTTGACAAACAAATAAATTATTTAAATCACTCCAATAAAAGTGAGTAGTGACAGATACAAATGTAATGAAAAATATACAATTTTAAAGACTTATTTATAATGGAAATTATAATATATATATATATATATATATATATATATATATATATCTATATATATATATATATATATATATATATATATATATATATATATATATATATATATGTTCGGAAAGATTTCCGCGATTAGTACAATGAAACCTAATATTACAAAAATTAATAATAAACTCACCAGTCTTCCGGGTTGAACCGCGTCGATATTCATTGGGCCGAACTTTCGACATTATCTCTGATGTCTCCCTCAGGGCTTCCGAGGTCTCAGACTCACGAGACCCCAGACACTACTACACTGGTCACTGATCACTTCAGTGATAGTGAAGTGATCAGGGACCAGTGTAGTTGTGTCTGGGGGCTCGGGAGACTGAGACTTCGGAAGCCCTGAGGAAGACATTAGAGAGGATGGAAGCTCGGCCCAATGGATATCGACGCGGTTCAACCCAGAAGACTGATGAGTTTAATGCTTAGCTCTAGGTTTCATATATATATATATATATATATATATATATATATATATATATATATATATACTTATATATATATATATACTTATATATATACTTATATTTATAAGGTGAATTAATAATTAAATTTAAATACTTTAAATACTATATATATATATATATATATATATATATATATATATATATATATATATATATATATATATATATACTTAAATTTATAAGGTGAATTAAAAAACAACTTATATATTATAAAAAAAAATTAAATTTAAATACCTCCGAAGGTTTGCACAAGCCATTGACCAAAGAGCAGAGGCTGAGTATTGTTCACGCAGGTGACGAAACGGGTTTAATAAAAAAAGGAACCTTTAAAATCTAAATCTGGTACTATGTCAGGGGATTATCATCCCAAAATGAACAACAATAACTATAAAAAATGGATTTATGAAAACTTAACAAACCAGCAAGTAGTGTATTGATTTTAGACAATATCACAATTCACAAGTTTAAAATTGTCCCACTACGGGGTGTAGAAAAGACGAAATGAAGAAATGGCTATAACAACAGACCATTCCATTTTCAGAAGAAATTATAAAGGAAGAATTATATAGCATATTTTATAAGATATAAAACGTGTAAGATAGATCAGATTATGAATTATGCATATCTCCCTGTCTTAAGACTAGCATCCGGACTTAAATCGAATTGAATTAGTGTGGGCTGCTCTAAAACCATATGTGGCAGGTAAAGACGTGGAGTTGAAATTTCGAAATGTTGATAAATATTGTAATGAATTTTTTTCCGAATTTTCCGAAGAGGCATTCTCTGGAAAGTGGCAGTTCGGAGACAGAAGACGAAACTTTAATTTTAATTTCGTCTTTTGTGGTAAGTTAAAAATTAAATTATCTCATGTTTCTTGTGTAGTCAAGTTGTATTTTTTCCAAATTAATTTTTATTTAAAAGGAAAATAATAAGACCACGCGTTTTTACATTTAGAAAAATGTATAGCACTTCATATTTAAACGATAACTTTATTGTCAAACAATAATTACCGCAATGTATTCGTCACAACATATTCTACAGACACTTAATATTTTTTTCCTATAACAAATACGTAATTTGGAAAATTGTTTCCATTTAAGAAACTCATTTACAAATTAAGCTCACTCTCTGTAAACTTGTGGTATAGGGAAGAGATACAGTTATGCATCTCTTTTTTTTTTCAAATAGGTTCTTACATAGTTTTTTACGTAGAGAGACAAAATCGCCAACTCTAAAGCTATATTTTACAACCAGTAACTGCAAGTAGCACCCCGATTAAGCGAATCTACTTTGGCTTATATTTTTTGCGTATAGAGATGTCGTCCTTACAATTAAAAATAATATATTCTAGCTTTTTTTCGACAGGGACTTTTCCGAGCAGAAAAGCCTTTCGGCTTGCTTTCCATGAGTCACTCTGTATATATTAGAAATAGACATGAAGGAATGTAAAAAGCTATTGTTAATTGGCAGTTGTTTGGTTAAGCAATTTAGCATGGACATTAATAACCACTTATTCGAGAAAGTAAATTTAATTTTAAAATATTCCGCACACAAATTACAAATTTTTTTAAATATATTAAGTGATAACGATAAATATACACTAATTGTATTTATCACATGCAATTTTATAAGTATTAATAGTTAAAATGGTTTTAAACACGTTTCTTTGTTCAGTCAGACGCAAAAAAATCATTCATATCTTTCTAGTTACTTAACACTAAAACAATCTAATTAATGGATTTAACAAATACTTTAATCAGAATACGTTTTTTTCATAAAAATTAATATCAACTGATGATTACCGTTTTAATTCAACGCATCTTATTTAAGTGAAGTATTTTAATCTATGAACGGTTATTGATCGGTTAATGATGAACATATTTAGGTTTTTATTACGTTAGATGAAGTGTATACAGGGTATTTCACGTATACCCAACATTAGACTTATCTCTGACAATAATCGATTTTAAATTCTCAAAATTTGCTCTTGTACATAACTATACTTGATCTAATCATCTTAGTTTACAACTAATACAAAGAATGGTTAAGTGCTATGTTTGATCCGTACTTTTGTATAATGCAGAAGTGTGGACGTTAAAAGTATCGATCATGAACAAAATTGAAGCATTGGAAATGTGGGTTCATAGACGAATGCTGAAGATACCTTGGACAGCAAGGAAAACTAATGAAGAAGTACTAAGGTGTGTCAACAAAGATAAAGAACTTCTAAAGACTGTTAAACATCGAAAAAATGTCTTATCTGGGACATATGGTAAGGGGAAGTCGATATAAAATATTACAACTGATCCTTAAAGGCAAAATAGAGAGCTGTGGAGGTGTTGGAAGAAAACAAGTTTCTTATTGCCAATGCCTTCGCAATGGTGATCGCCAACGTCGAATAATTCTGATATAGCAGGCGAAGAAGAAATACTTGATCTCTTCTTTTTCTTAATTCTTTATCGTCCATTTTTGAAAATAGGCATCCCCCATCTCTTTCCATCGATCTCTATTCTGAGCAACATATTACCAACTTGTTTCGGCTATTCTTTTTATGTAAACCATCCATCTCATCTGTGGTCTTCCTCTTGCTCGTCTACCTTTATATCTCAATACTTGAGGACGTGCTCCTCAAGTATTAAGATATTTTGCGGTTCTTAGGTATCCAAATGAGTATTCCAAATCCTGCCCATGCCATTGTTGCTCTTCTAATGATTTCTGCACTTTGGTTTTTTTGATAAATATTTAGAATTTGGCCTAGGTAGATATATTCCTGAAAGAAACACCCAAAAGCAAACTCGATACATTTGAAAGTAAAGTACTGAGGAGAATACTAGGACCTGTGAGGGAAAACGGAATCTTCAGAAGTTGATACAACAATGAGCTTTATAAATTTTATAAGGAAGCACAAATGTCAGACTTTATTCGAATACGAAGACTTCAATGGGCTGGACATGTGATAAGAATGGGAGAGGACAGGCTACCAAAAAGAGCACTGAATGCTAGAATGCAGGGAAAGAGACCGGTTGGAAAGCCAAGAAAGCGTTGGGAAGACACAGTAAACAGCGACGCACAAGCCCTTTTAGGAGTCGGTGTATGGAGAAGATCAGCCACAGACAAGCAAGGGTAAAGGCAAAAATAACGGAGGCCGAGGCTCAATTTGGGCTGTAGTGCCGTAGAAGAAGAAGAAGAAGATATATTCCTGGACCTAACTGTTCATGGAATAATTGTACTGCATTTGATATCTGATTGTATTCACGAATGTTTTTTAACCAAGAAACCTGTTTTCTTCCCACACCTCTACGGCCTTCTATTTTGCCTTTAAGGATCAGTTATAATATTCTATATCGATTTTCCCACCCACTGTTCCAGATAAGACATTTTCCGGTTTTTAACAGCCTTTACACAGCAATTACTTAAGACTTAGTAATTACTTAGTAATTCTCGTTAGTACTTCCTCATTAGTTTTCTTCCTTCCAAGGTATCTTTAGCATCCATCTATGAATCTACATTTCCAATGCTTCATTTATGTTCATACTTAATACTTTTAGTCCGCACTTCGGCTCCATACAAACGTACATATCAAATATAACACTTAACCATTCTTTGTTTTAATTTTAAACTGAGATGATTATTGCAAAGGAATGTCTTCGTTTTCATAAACGTAGTTTTAGTAAGTTCGATTCTTCTTATATGACAGTTCCCAAATATGTAATTCTGTGAACTTTTTCAACTTGGACTTCATTTAATTGAAGCTATGCATCTGGATGTGGGTTACGACTAAAGACTAAACGTTTGGTTTTGGTTGAGTTTGTTTAAATGCCCATTTCCTCTCCTACTTCGTAATTACTATCATACAGAATTTGGAGACCTTCAATATTTACTGACAGAATTACTGTATATAATTACTCGTCCACGAATATAATTACATTAAGTAGTTTCCCATTGATTTTGATTCCATATGGCTGTCTCTTAAGTGCTTTTTTAAAAAGTTGGTCCGAGTAAACCTTGTTGGGGATTAAATGCAACTTTTTCTTACTCCTCTTACTCCCTACTCTATACAACAACGTTGTATAGAGATTTCGTCGGTGTAATTGTCTCTAATTTTTATGATAACTGTTTGGTTCCAATACAGATTTTTAATGGCACGAATATCTATCGAATGTCATTAATTCCTATATTTTTTAGCATCTGCATTAATTTTACATGCTGTACTTTATTGAACGCCTTTTCGAAGTCAACGATTCATGCAAATACATATTTTTTTATCAAGGCATTAATACGATATTGATTGCAAAAAGTGCCTCCCTAGTTCCCATAGAATTTCTAAAACCACACTGTCATTTATAGTTATACATCTTTGGTCGTCTGTCTGTCATTGTTTTTGTTTATGTTATATTCATTATTAGGCCAACGTATTAGGATCTGTCTGCGAGTTCCCCTCCATCATAATTTGTAGTTCCTCCAAAGTGCTTGCTATAATTACGATGTAGTCAGCGAATCTGAGGTGGTTTAACTTCTTGCCATTAACGTTGGGGTCATATGGTCATCAATTTGTAGTTTCAAGGACGTCGTCTAGGGCTAGATTAAAAAACTTTGGAGATATAACGTCGCCTTCTGTAACTCATCTCTTAATGGAAATGGGATTTCTATTTTCGTCTAGTTGTACTATCATAGTTGCGTTTTAATATATTATGTATTAGTTGCCTATATCCCGAATCTATTCTACAGTTATTAATAGCTTGTTCTCGATACTTTCATATGGCTTTCCATAGTCTATGAAGGCAAGAAATATGTACTATATCATTTACGAAAACCAGCCTATTCAACCGGTTAGTAATTACCCTTCATACATCTAAACTATGCTTGTACATTTAAAGTATTTACAACCCGATCCCTATCCCTCCCGATAAAATCTAAAATTGCAATCAACATTGTTATTTTCAATGAATTTAAATCATGGACGTTTAAATTGTTATTTTAATATTATTATATTTTTAAATTCTTCTTAAACTTGGGAACCTATTTTGTACAAAGTGTCATATATCAAAAGTTAATATTTTTTAATTATTCATTTTTTTCAAAAATTTTGAGAAGCAGACAAAATTTATCTTAAAAGTAGAAGTATATTCAGGCAGAATGTATAGAAAATAATGATTATTTATTTACGCCTAATTACAATTACAAGAAAAAACTATTAATCAATTAATACGAGTAATCGATATGTCACCAATCAAGGAACATATCGTAACTCAAAAATTACTTTTGCTTTTTACTATTTTTGTTGGGAATAAGCCACAATCTTACTTTAAAATTAAGTTTATTGACGTTTCGATTTCCACTTTCCAAATCGTTCTCAAAATACGAAACGTTAATAAATTAAATAAAGTTTTTTAAAACTAACCAATGTCGAATAAAGCCGCTTTTCAATACAAAACGACACATCTTTGGTAAAAGCATTATCGAGTATAGTCTTAAGAATAAAATGAGAGACAAAAGTTACACTATTAAAAGTTACATGAATTGAATTAAAATAGACAAATACAAGTAATGACCAACATATAACACCAATAATTAACTTACAAAAGAACACAATGTCAGCGATCAACCTAACTAAGCTTTAATAGACTTTTAATATTAAATTCCTCCTTTATTACTTTACTGTTTCGTGACCGGAATCTGAAATTTTTCGGCCCAGCAATGCGGCTCATTCGCAAGTATTATCTGTTTCGTTTCTATGGCATATTTGATTGGTTTTCACTGGTCCAAGGTTCTTATTCGGTTAAGTGTTATCCATATTGACCATATGTAGTTTTCGAGGGCGTTCATTTATCTGCTTGGTCCTTTCCATAAATTAATGTGCTTTTCTGCGGTAGTTGGGACAAGCAAAACCGACGTCTTTATTCTCTAGAGTCTTCGGGAGTTTTTCTATTGGAGTTGACTTTACATAGCCTACTGTGAGTCTCGATGTTTCGTTCAGGATGACGTCAACTTTTTTAGGGTGGGTTGATCTGGACTAAACCTAGCAGGCGTACTCTGACATAGAATAGCAGAGCGCACTGGTCTGACCCTCCACCTGCTTTTGGTAAATTTTTTAACAATATTTTTTCTCCCTGCTACTTTCTGACGTGTTTTTTCATAGTGGCATCTATACGTTAGGAACTTATCTAGGGTGTTACCCAGGTATATTGGTATTTCCGTGTGTTAGAGAGTGACACTGTCCCATCGAACTGGCAATCTTCGTTTTGCTTGGTGGATGCGGAATAGAAGAAGCTTGTTTGCGTATAGGATAGGTTCGGTACAAGTGGGTTATTTTGGTAGTAGTTCAGTGTGGTACCCAATGGCCCGTTCTAATTTGTTTTCCATTTCGTCAAAGATTACTCTTTGCACAGAGATATTCAGGTCGTCGGTATGTAGGAAGTGTTCTGTATACTTGACTGTTAATTGGTTATTTGTGTATATATTAGAGCATGGGGACCATGATACTACTCTGAGTTAGATTATTGTTTTATCTTCTCCATCGTTTGTTTTTTTCTGCAACATGACGTAGAATCGCCCGTTTTGACAATTCTCACTACGGGATAATATTTTATTAACCTTGTTAAGGTTAACAGCTTTCTGTGATTCACTGTATCGTAGGTAATGCTCTGGTCAACCATCTGCTATTTGTTTATTTTCTATCGCTCTTCTATGTGTTCTATGAGGTTGAAAATATGGCTGGTGCATGATTTACTGGGTATAAACCCGGGTTTTTGTGTTACGAGATTGTAATCGATTATGTCCTCTGATCTAAGATGATCGTGCAGCTGTCCTAGGAATTGTTAAAGAACTCCAGGGTCCAGTCTTTGACAACTTTGACCAAATTTTTTATTTGTTCCACACAGATATCATCTACGCTTGCTGCTTTGCCATTCTTCAAGACGTAGATGGCTTTGTTAATTTTTTTAATTGTGAAAGATGCCTCGAGGAAATTTTTATTTTTTTTTCTGGCTTCTGTGATTTTGAGCTCAGTCTTTTGTTTGGTAGGAGCTGATGAGCTTGTTGGTACTTCTGTTGGTACTGTTGATACTGTTGTAGTATTTCCATCAGTACTATGTCAAAGACTACGGTTTCTTTAATTGAATCAATTGAATAATTTTTCATATTTAGCTCGATTGATTTTTAATCCCTGTTTATTAAATCATATTTTATGTAATAAGTGTTTCAGGTGTTCATGAGTGATTTAAAATCCAAAGATCATAAAAATGTTTGCTGAAGGTTCACTCTTCAACTTGTCTATTATATAATTGATGATACGGAGGTCAATTGAACAATATTAAAGACCTAAACGTACTATAAAATCGTAAAATAATCTAAATTCATTCAGAGGACTTTCAAAAAATCACTTGTAAAGAATTACTGAGGAGGATCCATAATGTTTGTCGGATCATTTGTAAACACCCTCTGTTTAAAAATCGGATTCCGATGTAAGTTCCTAAGACTCATTATGCTCTCGTTATGTGTACAGGTTTTCAATAGATTGTGTGTATAAATAGGCGAGCTATAAATCTTTAAAATTTTCAAAGTCTGTCTGTCAAAATGTTTGAAAAACTTAAGTAGCTCAAAAAATACAAAAATAAAAATAAAAATGTGTTTATAACATAATATACATATAATATAATCTAAACATAAAGTACGGCGAGTTCATCTTCTCCATTACCTCTCTACTACTTTTCTGCCAGACATTCTGCGAAGTATCTTTCTTTGTCATGCTTCCAATCTGTTCTGTGTAGTTTTGTTCATAGTCCATGTGTGTCGGCAGCGTATAGCATTGTGGGTCTAACTAAAGATTCGTGTACTTTTGTTTTTGTATTACAAGATATACCTTTGGCCTTAATTATTTTGTTCCCCAGCACGTCTGCTAATCTTGGTCAGAGGATGTGTTGTAAAAACATTTTATATTAATTTTAGTTTATTTTTTGTTTTCACAAATATTGGCTCACATCTTATGTGACAGAAAAAAAATATTTGTATCAAAAATGTCATTATATGTGCATTAGTTTCCGCTATATTCGCGCTTCCCTAAAACGACGGTATAATAATTCTAAATATTCTCTAGTTATTAAATGTGTAGTATCGATTGATTACGCTTTATTTTTCTCTAAGTACAACCCTATCAAACCAAACACATAAGGAATCATCGCCGTGAAATCTGCTTACATATATCGAAGGAAACTCTTGTCTTAGTCAAAGTCCATAGTCTTAAAATATTTGGTACTATACCCGCAGGGGAAATAAGCTTTACCCAACAATTGGTTGAGATCAGACAAAGTTCCATCAGGATGATTTTAGTTTTTTTCTCACATGTCTGGTCAATAAAGTCTGATCCATCTTCCGCCTCTAATTTAAAGGAGCATTTGATGTATATTCTTTTTTTGCTCGAGATTGCATGTAGATACTTGGATTTATTAATTTTAAGTTTCAGTCCCACTTTGGAGCTTTTCCGAATCAGTCTTTTTGTTATAGTTGCCAGTTCTTTTCCATTTCTTGCATTGAGAACCACATCATCAGTATACGCTGAGCATTGGTGGCATGAGTAGAAAAGAGAGTATATATATATATATATATTATATATATATATATAATATATATATATATATATATATATATTATATATATATATATATATATATATATTATATCTTTAAGTAGCATGCTCGTTTAATTTAATATAACAAAAAGTGCACTCGTAAGTCCCTTGCACAACATGCAATCAACACCAAACATACTGAGAATTTTGATGATGTTAGAATTCTCTGTAGAGGACGTAACCTTAATAAAAGACAGTTTATGGAGATGTGTCATATTTTGAAACAACCTAATGCATTAAATAAGAGAACTGATATCAGCAACTTAAGCCAAATTTACCATGCACTAATACTACAAAATTAATTTTTTCCGTATTCTATTTTTAATGATTGGTTTCTTCTTCAGTTTCTTTTATTATATCATAATTTTAGCATTATTTCGTAAATTGGACAAGTGTCCCAGTTTATACTCAGCCAGATAATTATATATGTTTTCTGACGTTTTTATACTTCATTTCGCATGTTATGTCATAACAGTCAAGAACCCAGAGCCGTGCCGTTGTTAATATAATATTTCAAAATTGACAATTACATTTTTTGATAGATTTTATAATAAGTCAATGTTGTCAAGAGTTAAATTAAAAACATTATTATAAAATTACATAAATTGGGAATCTTCCGGCGTTCTGTGATTTTATTTTTTTTTTGCTGATGTTTTATTACATTAATTTTGTCGTTATATTGATGTTTCTTCAAATTTATACCATTTTTAATGTTACAGATCTTTTAAGGTAAGATTATTTACTTAATTGTTTCTCATATTAGATGTATCGCTAATAACACTCTTTTAGATGGACTGATGATGCTCAATGAACAGTGGGCGAAACGTCTCTTCAATAAATAGATAAAGTAGCACAACTTTAGTCTTTTTTATCTCCCAATTAACCGAAAACATCCCATGCACTTTTTGTTATATATATTGAAAAAGTTGTATTTTATTAATTTTATTTTTTTTTTATAATAAATGTAATTTTTAATTTAATATATGCCTCAGCTAGCTCAATTATGTGTTCTAAGCAATCTGTCACTGTGTGACGTCGACTCTGTAGTCTCCTGGTAGAGTTCAAAAAGGAATTAAACCAAAATTTACTTTAGACTTTTGATAAATTAACCCAAATGAAGCACGTTATTTATTAATATTGAACAAATTTAATATAAACAATATAATTCGTCTGCAACTTGGGTTGCCTTTAAAAAATTACAAAATAGGAATCGTATAAATCTTAATGTGGTTTAGTGTCGTGACAATAAAAATTTATTACAAAATGTGGAGATTCTCTACAAGTACCTAAAAACTAAATAAATATTGCAACTTTATAAAGTGTTTAAATGAACTATAAAGATAAAGAAACTGAACACTTTATTCCGCTGACTTTAAACTTGCATTCAAATATAATAAAAATTTCAAATGATCCCCAAAATTATTATCCAACCTTACTTTAAAACAGCTCTAATTTCTTTAAATAAAACTAACTACTCGCAAAATAATCGGTGAAACTGGAATATCAATCCTCTCTTCGGAAGTTAAGGTACGTACTATTCTATTTTTAATTTAATGATCATTAATATTTTCAATTTTTAAGGCCTATCGCAATTGTGTTAATTCATGAATTTTAATTTTTATCAATTTAAATGACATTTCTGTACTCCAAAATAATTTATAAGTCAAATTTTTTTGTAACTCTCTGGAACAAATTCTGGATATCTCTGCTGTGGAAACTGTGCAAAAACTAAAATTCTAATTAGACGAGTTAAAAAACACTCCGACCTATTCCACAGTTTCAGGGCTCCCCTTCGTCGAAAAATCCTTGTCGGCTTTCTCCAAAAAACCAAATTATTACCGTTGCTAACAGCAACCAACGTTCTTTTTCCTTTCCGTCTTCTATTTAAATATTTTAAACCATAAAACTGTCCTGTTTGACATATTTGTCAAGCCACATTACTTTCTCATAATCACTTTAATCACATCTAATTTGGGAATTTATAAAAAAAAATGTTCAGATATAAAACTTAGTCTAATAATATAATTTATTCTTTTCATCTCCACATCATTGTAATTTCCTATTTAACAAAACCCTATTAATTTAGCTCAAACAGACTTGCTTGACAGTTTATTTCTGACGTTTTTAAAATTTCTATGTTTAAATATTTTTTTAAGAATTCTTCTTTTTTGTTCTTTTTAAGTCTAGACTAAGTTTTAAGTCTAACTCTAGATCGCTAGTTGCGCATTTTATTGATGTAAGAGAACTAATTTTAAAAAATGATTTAGATATTTTGGGTATAAGTGAAACATGGTTAAAGGAATCAATATGCAGTAAGAACATTAATATACCTGGCTATAACTTTGAGCGAGTCGACAGGAATAAAAATGACATAGGTGGAGGTGTAGGTATTTACATAAAATGTAATATAAATTATGTGCTCATTGAGTCATCAAATGAAATTGAACAGATATGGTTTAAAACTCTCTCTTCGATGTGAAACATTAGCTATTGGTGTTTTATATAACCTTATGGAGCATTTTATAAAACTTTCTTTGGAGTTTTGGAAACAACTTTATTATCAGTACTGCCATGTGTAGATCATTTACTCTGTTTGGGTGACTTTAATGTTGATCTGTTAAATACCAATAATTATTCCACACAGTTCATTACAGATGTATTAGATGGTCTTGGACTAAAGCAGATGGTTAATCAAGCAACTAGAATCACCCAGTTCACATCGACTCTCCTTGATTATGTAATCACATCTACTGAGGATAAAATTTTGTCTATTGAAGTAAAACATATACCAGAAATAAGCGATCATGAAATGGTTGTTTTAAAATTTGGCTGTGATGTCAAAACTAATACAAATAAATTTATTACTACTCGGAATTTTAAAAATTTAATATACAGTCAATTTAAATCTGATCTGGAATCTATACCATGGAGAATAATATATGAATTGCCAGATATAGACAGTAAAGTCGATTTTCTGTCTAGTAATATCATTACTTTACTTGACATACATGTTCCATATCAGACTTTTAGAATCTCAAAGAAATATGCTCCTTGGTTAACTAATACCATCAGACAATTAATGTTAGATAGGGATAAAGCACTTACTGCTTACAAGTTTACTAAAAATATAAATCAATGGAATGACTACAAAGTATTGCGTAACTTGGTAACAGCCATGACTATAAGGGAGAAAAAATCATATTTTAAAAACATACATGATCAATCTTCTAAAGATATGTGGAATAATTTAAAATATTTGGTAAATAATGGCAAATCCAAAAATAACTTCGAAATTAAAAACGTGTGGAATGTAAATGAGATAAATAAACACTTTATTGAAGTCATACCAAACATGAAAGCAGACATTGATACACAAATGTTCTATGAAAATAACTTTAAGCATTCCCTCAGTTCTTTTCTTACCTTTAAACCAGTATCTGAAATTAATATTTTACATATTATTAATAATATTAAAGTAAAGCTATTGGTGATGATGGTATTAACATATTAACGCTGCAACTCTGTATTCCCTTTCTTCTACCGTATATCACACATATCATTAACTTTTGCTCAACAAATTCAATTTTTCCACTAAATGGAAACGGGCACATGTTATTCCTTTACCAAAGACTAAAATTACAGAAAGCATGAATGAATTAAGACCAGTAAGTGTATTGCCTACATTATCTAAAGTTTTGGAAAAGGTGATTGATATTCAGTTACAAACGCATTTAAAAAATAACAACATAATCCCTATGATGCAGTCAGGTTTTAGGTCAAGATATAGCTGTCTTTCTGCTTTATTAAATCTTACAGATGATATTTTTAGAGCCTATGACCAAAACAAAATATCAATTTTAATTCTTTTAGATTACTCAAAAGCTTTTGATACAATTAACCATAACTTGTTATTCTCTATTCTAAAATATATTGGTCTAGATGCGAGAGCAGTTGATCTAATGAAATCCTATCTTTCTAATAGATGTCAAGCAGTAAAACTTAATCAAAATATTTCTTCATTTTTAGATCTTAATACTGGTGTACCTCAAGGATCTATATTAGGTCCAATTTTATTCTCTATATACACATCTAATTTTCCCTCTGTGTTTTTTTTGTCCTGTTCACAACATTATTACGCTGACGATACCCAACTCTATATGTCATTTTTGGGAGGAACCTTTGGGAGGAAAAGTCTAGGGCTAACTCCAACACAGATCAGAGGTAATGTAAGTCAATAAAACTTCACCAACTACAGGGGGTCATATAAGATGCCCCCAGTTTCATTTTTTATATTACACAAGTCAAGAGTCTATTGCATTTACCTGAATAAATAACACGAAGAATATTATTTTTTAAATCCAGATGTCCACCGAACGTTTTTTATGTGGCCACACAATGTTTTTTAACAACCTTTTTTATTAAACTGATGATGGAATGATACAATTCCGAAAAGATCTTCTTTATAATAAAAAATTTTAAGCTTTTAATAAGCGTTTTTATACCTTAATACACACGAACACCACGTGCTTTGTATTCAACAGGTATACTAGCCACTCCTGGATATCTCCACTTCATGGTTTGTTCCAGTTTCACTTTTAAAAATATATAGATATAGTCTATCTATCCTATCTTCGGGGGGTTAGGTGGAAGAGCAGTTGTATGCTGCTGTTACACAGTGGTATACAAACTGAATCTCGCCCTACTGTTATATTATATTTCATTGTAAAGAAAATTTAATTTACTTGTTAATAAAGACATTTATTATTATTATTATTATTATTATTATTAAGATTTAGACGATTCACTTATACACTAGGCAACTATACTATTCAGAAATTATTAACACTATACCAGGTAAGTAAAAATTAATTTATTTAACAATTTACTAATCTTTTTCTCTCTTTTATTTCAGAGTCGAACCCACATTGTGATGGCTTCATGAAATTTATGAACAACAAACTCATATAAAAATCCATTTAAGTTGTATATTTTTTAACATATTGAAATCATTTCAACTTCCCCAATTTGGATTTTGTTCAGTGCTAACTATCAGCATTTACTAAATCTAAATTCTTACCGGTAAACTTTTTATTAATTTTATTAATATTAACATAACAATAAACTGACTTTTAATAATAAGCATATCTCTTGAATGTTTTTTTTTTTATAATTTACTCTATGACAAATACAGAATTCTACAGAAATCTACAAATCTTTCACTAATTATATCCACTTCAGAATCAAATTTCCAAGTACTTTCCCAATTTCTTTACTTCTTTTCCTGTACTATTTATTTCTTGTACTATTTTCGTAGAAATTCTTATAATTGTTCCCCTCTTTATTTTATATCTTTATTTATTTATTTCCGCATATAATATTTCAGTATCTCTATTCATTGCCGCATTATTATTTATTCTTTTTATATCCGCATATAATATTCATTTCATCATCTCTACATATAACTCTTTATATTTCATATTTCAATATTTCATATAATTCTATTTTTCATCTTATTTCCGCATATACTATTTATCATTATAATATTTCCTATTTCCCAATTTCTACAAAATATCGATTTGTTCATAGTACTTTGCTCATTTATTTATACTTGTAACTCCTATAATCTACTTGAAAATAAATCAACCTTTTTTGTTTATATAAATTCATCATTATTCTGTACATCTGTTCCTAATAAATTATTTAAGTCATGTTATTATTAAATTTATCTCACGATATGCTTATTTATTAATTATCCTTCTATTTACAAAACTTATATCTTATAATACCAAATTCGTGTCATAATATTGTCCTTATTTAAATTATTTACAATGTTTTTGTTAATTAGAGTTACTTCTGAACCTGTATCTAATAATAACTTGTATACTGAATCTTGTATGTACCCTTCAATAAACTTTAAAGCATTAGTGTTATTATTTTTATTTAATTCCACAGTATCTCTAATAAACTCCCTTGGATGTTCATAATTTGATAAGTAGACAATATTATGCACATAGGAGCGGTCTAAACAAAATTTCTCCTTCTGCATCAACACTTGCTTCCCCCTATTCTCCTCTGTTCTAACTACATTTACCTGTCTTCTCTCCTCATTTTCCCCCTATTATATCTTGGATTCCCTTCTCTGTAAACTTCCCTATTCTCGTTTCCTGTGGATAATTTCCCTGGTTCTGTCTCCAATTATTGCCTCTGTCATTTCCTTGTCTCCAGTTATTCCCTCTATCATTGTTTGGATTCCCTTGTCTACGTTCCCAGTTATATCTTCCGATATCTCTCCTGACATTGTTCATATTCTCTCCCCTATTTGTAAAATCCCTGCTTCTATTTTGTCTCTCAAATTCTCTTTCCCTATAATTATTCCCTCGATTCACATATCCCTGTCTATTTGCTGTGTTATTCCTATATGTCCCTTGCTCTTGTCCATTTCGATTCTGCGTCCCTACACTCCTCTCAATCCTCTGAAGATATCCTGCCAAACTTTCCATCGTCTTTATATTGTGGAGAGCTATTGTTTCCGGGATGTTATGGTTATATTGCCTGGCGATGTATAGGACGATCTCCTCTTCTCGCATAGCCGGTTCTAAGTATTGTGCTGTCTGGAATAACTGCATTGCGTACAGATTGTAGTTGGTACTTTTTTCATAATTGAATTTCCCAAAATACAACCGCTCCCTGAAACTAGCCTGTTGGTTTTCTCCCAAAAATAATTAATAACTTGGCCTCAAATTTCTGCACATTATTTATGGAATTTTTATTATTGCAAAACCATAATAATGGCATGCCCACTAACATGTTTCGAATATTCAATTTCATTTCTATCGGATCCCTTACATTTCTTTACCTTATTTTTGATGATATCTACAAATATTCTAGGATGTAAGTGATTCAGGTTTCCGTCAAACTTAATTCCCCCATCATTATAACTCGGCATCACAGTACTCACTCCCCTTGTTTGTCCTAGATTTGATTCCAAACGCTGAATCTCCTAACTTGCATTTTTAAATTTCTCTCTCAATTCCTCAACTTGTCGCTGTAATGCTCTATCTCACTTTTCCGCCTGATTTGCATGCCTACCATTTCCAGTTCCAAATTCTGCAATCCCATCTTTATATTGTTTTTGATAATGGTAAGTTTTTCCTCATGATCCTGAGTTTGCTTTTTAACACTTTCTACCTCCCTAACAATCTCTTTATTCTGCTTATTAACTTCTTTGTTTATTTCCGTTGGTAAATTCTTTTGAATGGCTGTTCCCAACTCTACAAATCTGCTCCCAATTTCCTGTCCTATTTCCGCTCTAATTATGGCCTTTTCTCTGGATATCTCCTCCTGTACATTCCTCTTAAAATTCTCACTTTCTCCTCTGACCTGTTCTACTTTCTCTTCTAAACCTTGGGTAATGTGTAACATCTCTTCCCTGACTATCTTCACTTCTTCTTTGATTTCTTCCCTCATTTTAATTAACTCTCCCTAAGTTCTCCTTTAATATTATTTTCCATTTTGTTCATATCCCCCTAATATTGTTAATATTACTATCCATTTTGTGCATATTCCCCTAATATTATGATCCATCTGTTGTAGCATCCGCATTATTTGCCTCATATCCATCTGTGTTATCCTGACTCTCCAACATCTCCTTCCTGCGTCTCTTCTTATTTAACAAAACCCCTATTAATTTAGCTCAAACACACTTGCTTGACAGTTTATTTCTGACGTTTTTAAAATTTCTATGTTTAAATATTTTTTAAGAATTCTTCTTTTTTGTTCTTTTTAAGGTTTAGACGATTCACCTATACACTAGGCAACTATACTATTCAGAAATTATTAACACTAGACCAGGTAAGTCAAAATTAATTTATTTAACAATTTACTAATCATTTTCTCTCTTTTATTTCAGAGTCGAACCCACATTGTGATGGCTTCATGAAATTCATGAACAACAAACTCCAAATATAAAAATCCATTTAAGTTGTATATTTTTTAACATATTGAAATCATTTCAATATATATATATATATATATATATATTAATATATATATTATATAATATGGAGGGTATCTATGGAGGTAGGTAGGAGGGTATCTTGCCGTACTGCTCCACCATAGGCCGATCAGACACCAGCATATTCTAGTCAAAGCCGCAAATTCGTTTCAGTATTTTAAACTACTGCGTTAACCTTTTTTATTTTTTTGTACACCAAGCCAGGGCTTGAACGCACATCCACTTAACCATTCGATAGTGAAACGAATGAGAGTCGGCCGCCTGACCCGCTTGGCTATCCGACCGACTAGAAAATAGTACCGGACCTATTTATCCCACTAACCCTTACAATTTTCTCTAAAACTATATTGCATATCAAGGTAGACAACGGGTCTCTTTGACTAACACCTTTTTTCTCATCGAATTTTTCAGAGCCTGTACTATTGCATTTTACAGCACAAATTATTTTTCTAACTGTCATTTTTACCAATCTTACTATTTTTTCTAGTACTTGGAAGTTTTTTTAGCGTTTCTATTACATAATTTGTTTCTGTCTATTGTATCGTAGGCGGCTTTGTAATCAATGAAAAGTACTTGTTGTATTCATAGCAATTAATCAGGGTTAATTTTAACATAAAAATTTGATAGGTTTTTGATATTCCATTGCGGAATCCTTCCTGGTATTCTCTTATGATTCTTCTTAACATATATTTCTAGTCGTTATTTGTATGGCGAGAGCTTTAAATATTACCTCTAACAAGGATATTCCTCTATAGTTTGCGTATTCAGTTCTATCTCCCGTTTGTGTATAGGCATGAACTTGTTCCAGTCTTAGGGCATTTCTTCGGTATGCGACACTTCTGCTATTAATTTACGAAGTTGGTTTCGTAGAGCCTCTCATCCATAGTTTAAGTTCTCTCCCACAATGCCGCTCTCACTGGGACATTTTTGATTTTACAAATATTTTATTATTTCTTAAATTTCTTCTCTTGCGAGATTTGGTATTTCTTCTATTACTATTTGGGGTTTACTATAATTTTCTTCAGTAGTTACTATATAGGATGATACAGGAACTCTTCGATCTTTCCATTTTTCACATATTTTATCTTCGTCCACTATCAGGTTTTCTTGCGTCTTTTACACTCATTGTTTTACCCTAGTACCTAGTTTGAATGTATTTAACCTCTGTGTAGAAAAGTTTTTATTTTGTTTTCCTTGTAATTTTCTTCAATACCCGTTTCTTTATCATCCATATACTTTTTTTATGCCCTTAAGATTTTCGTTACTTTTTTTCGTTGTTCGGCATATCTTTCTAGGTCGTCTTGTTTTTTCGATCGCAAACTTTTTAATCTCCAATCTGATCTTCTTTTAACTCTGCTCTACACTCGTAATCGACAGTGGTTTTTTTCTATATCTTCTTGTTCTTGTATTTTGTTCTTGGTATGTTCTTCGACGTTGCTTCCTTTATAGTGTTTGTCAATGTCAAGAAAAGTTTGTTGTATATTACACATAGTAACACTATTTTGTTTGGCGTAGCTTTTTTGTATATCCTTTTGGTAACCCTGTACTACCTCAAATTTTCGCGGCTATTATTAATATTAATTCTAGGATAATGAATGCTCCTTCCTCGCAAACTCATCGTGCATTCTATGTCGCAATATTTAATTACAAAATACATATTCTTATTTCTTTTTTTTTTTGCTATTTATGTTTAAACTCATTTTCCTGTTCATCGATAATCGCTAAAATCCAAAAGCAGCAAAGAAAACTAAATGTTTTTAAAACAAAGAGTACAAATAATTTTGCTAAATTAAATACCTCTATAGATTGATTCAAAGTTTACAGAGGGAGAACAAACACACTTTTGTCACAAACAAACAAAAGTCCATTGAAAAGCAGAAACTCATTTAATTTTTTTAAATAAAATATGTAGAATATTTTAAGTGTTTTTCTAGTAATTATTTTATTAACTGTTATTGCCATTTGTTTTGGCTTTGTATTATCGTTATTTTATAATAAATGTATAACTAGATATTCATTTATACCTACGTTATTATTGTATTGAGCTAACTGGTAGTAACAATAAAGTAAACAGTGCATAATAATGTGAACATCTTTAATGAAAGATGAAATCTTCTATACTAATAGAATCACAGGATATCTCAAATTAACCAATAATTTATAGAATTGCAGTGATTGTCCAAACTATGAAAACACGTAAACAAACTTTTTAGAGTACAGTACTAATACATATTTTTTAAATCACTTATTTTTATAGTAGTTTATTGTAGGTACTGGGTGTGCCAAAAGAAGTAGGATGGTCGAATATTTAGCAAAATTTACATCGGATTGAAAACCATCAAAATACGTTTTCAACATTTTTTAAAAATCTCTCGAGTGACACCAAACTCGACTCTCATTGCTCTAACCCATCGAGCAAAAAGACAATAGAGGGAATGTAAAGGTAGTGGGGGCAAAAATATTTTTGGACAGGAAATGCGATCTTTAGAGGCCACATTAAACAAGGAAAGAGAGTCTCACTCCTTGTTTGACATCAAATTTAGTTGGGTTATGTTATTGTTTGTCCCAAATGTCATATGAAATCTTATTTATATTGAAGTTTTTTAACAATTGTGACGTATTTTAGACTATTACCGTTAATAATTAATTATAACTTTCTCGTCTAAGACACATTCTGAAAAATATTATATAGCTACTGTTAATAAGTGTCAGAAATTTAAATTTGGAGCATTCGCATTTCCGGATATGTCCGCCATCAGAGGCCACTTTTTTGGTTTCCTTTTCATAAGAATTAGATTCCCTCTTTTGTCTTTTTACTCGATGCTCTACCCCCTGTGGGTGTGGCGGGAGGTAACTTTAAATTCTTAAATGAGAACCCCATATTTTATTGCAGATTATGATTACTCATTAAAAAATAAGTAACTTTTAATCGAAACGTTTTTGTGGAATTGCTGATAGATGGTGCTATAATCAGAAAAAGATTTATTCTGATACCATAGAAAAATTGTGGAAACGGTCTACTATATCGAGAAATACACCGGTATTTCCAATAGGTCCAATTTACTATTACGGTAACGTACAATCTCAATAATGATGCTTTCTAATGTTGATGAAACAAGAAGTGCAGATACTGTCCTATTTCCAGTAAAAAAGTGTGTGACATCATTTTTCGTCTTTCTACAATTAAAAAGTGTTTAATCACATAATCGTTTTACTTTTTCAATTGTTTATGGACACTTCTTGCCAATCATCCTAGTTATTTTGACTTTAGAGACGGTTGCTCTGAAAAGTTCATTTTAATGTACATCCGAATTCCGAATCATCCTCTCAGGTTGCGCAGCTATGATATTCTACGTCTCCCAATACTTCTCTTTTCTTGGCTCTCTCCCCGGATAATCAGTTGGAACAAGCTGTATCTCTCTCCACATAATAATATATCCGAGATATTCAAATTTTCTTGTTTTCATTGTATTTAAAATTTCCATTTATTTATGCATCCTTCTCAGAAGCTCTGTGTTTGTAACGTGCTCTGTTCACGATATTTTTAGAATTCTTCTATACACCCACAATTCTAATAACACGTTCAGAGCTCATAATGCCGATCAGATTGGTTGAATGCATGGTGCGCATAACGCCAAACGGAGTTACCTATTGATGTATCTTAATGAAACAAACCACTGTGACGTTAGCACTGGAACAAAACGCAGGTGTATTTTTCAGTAATGTCACTATTATTATAACTATTACTAGACTGAAATGGATATAAGTGCGCCAGGTTCGTCGAACACTAAAAAAATCTAAATTAAAGTATAGAAATCCAAATAGACTTACAGAACAAGAGCTATTAGCTGCTTTGGAAAACAGCTATGTGAAAAAAGTGTTTCACGCGTTCCTAGGTCTTTGCGAAACCCAAATTGTGTACCATTGTCTATGTCCAGTCTGTGACATATTCGGTTATGGATGACTTTTGGTAGTGGGGCACATGTGACCAATTTGTGGCAATAATGTTATAAGACTCTGAGGTTTCCAGAGCAACAACCAACACATCCACGGACGAAGCTAAGCTACCTAACAATATTGCGACCAATTAGTCGCATTGCTCCTGTAGTGATTTTTTCTCAAGTTAATATGCTCTTTTTTTAACTTGGCTGCACCGTATTGAAGACGACCAATAGTCAGAAATACGTATATGTTCCCTTCCATGTTATACACATATTTTATTATATTTGTTTTTTCCTTTGTTGCGAGCTATGCCGATATATTTTACCTTTATTTTACAATCAACTCGTACTAACCTTTTTCTTGTTGTTTGAAACGTTCTAAACGTTTAGCATTCCTTTACTCAGGTAGCTTAGCTTCCTCCGTGGATATGTTGGTTGTTGCTCTGGAAACCTCAGAGTCTTCTAACATTATTGCCACAAATTGGTCGCATTGCTCCTGTAATGATCCTTTCTCGAGTTAATATGCTCTTTTTCTAACTTGGCTGCACCGTACTGAAGACGACGAATAGTCAGAAATACGTATATACCATCTAATAGATTCCATCTTATACACATATTTTTATTATATTTTTTTTTTCCTTTGTTGCGAGCTAGGCGATGCTCCGATATCTTTTACCTGTATTTTACAATCAACTGGTATTAACATTTTTCTATTATATACATATATATATATATTATTATATATTATATATATATATATATACAGGGTGGTGAATCGTCAAACGGTCCATAGGAAACTCAATGGGAAATTCTAAATTGTTGAATTCCTGCTTCCCTAATTATTTTACACCCAAAGTCATGGGAAACTATTTGTAGAGGACTCAAATATGTATCGAAAACAACTGTTAAAATTATTCTACGACTTAAAGGTATTCCAAAATTTTGCTAAAATATAATACATTTTTCTGTGAAAAAATGTGTATTACGTGTTGCGTTTTGTCATATTATTGTTTCTGATATTTGACAATATTTAAATCAATTATATTACATTTATCTATGATTTAAATGGCCAAAATTTTGTGATTTATTGTTAAAAAAAAATTAAGTTGATTAAAAAATGTACTCAGTTGAGGAGAAAAAAGCAATAATAAAAATTTTTTATTCATGTTTTATTATAACACTTGTTATAGTTTTATGTTTATAAATTATCATATATTATTATTAGAAATAAAGATCACAGTAACAGTATATTGGAATTCATTGAATTGTTGTATAACTTAACATGGAATTAAATTTTAGTGAATTAGAATATCTTACGTTAAATAAAGATCCGGTAGTGGCAGGAAAAGGTTCGCGCTATTGCCTGAGTACAACATTATGCGATTTTTCGTCAACTGAGTACATTTATATTGATCGATTTGTAAACAATATAATTTATTGTTCACAAAGTAATAATGTTCATTAGTAGTAGTATTTAGTAAAACTCATTGTTTATAATTTAATCATAAAATAAAAAAATTGACAATTCAAATTGTCAAACATCTGACATAAATATGATAAAACACAAACGTAATAATATATATTCTTGCATTACGTGTGGCCTAACTTTTAGGGGTGGCCTGAAAAATGTATTATATTTTAGCAAAATTTTGGAATACGTTTAAGTCGTAGAATAATTTTAACAGTTGTTTTCGATACATATTTGAGTCCTCTACAAATAGTTTCCCATGACTTTTGGTGTAAAATAATTAGGGAAGCAGGAATTCAACAATTTAGAATTTACCATTGAGTTTCCTATGGTCCGTTTGACGATTCACCACCCGGTATATATATATATATATGTATATAATATATATATATATATATATATATATATATATATATATTATACATAGATATAATATATATATATATATATATATATATATATATATATATATATATATATATATATATGCATGTATGTATATTATATATATATATATAATATATATATATATATATATATATATATATATATATATATATATATTTATAATATATATATATATATATATATATATATATATATATATATATATATACATATATACGGGAAAGTTTTTGTTTCTCTGTAGTTTGAGGGAATGGATGAAAGATACATTCACGGGCTTCTTAACAGATACCATGTCTAGGTGAAAAAAGTGTTTCACCTAGACACACCTTTCACATTTTCACACACGTTCCTAGGCCTTTGCGAAACCCAAATTGTGTATCATTAATGTCGATATCCAGTCTATGACATATTCGGTTATGGATCATTTTTAGTAGTAGGGCACATGGGCCATCAAGCTAATGGTGGGATAATCACCGCATTCTCTTGTGTTTTATTTTTGGGGAGATAAATAGAGATCGACTTTAATCATTATTTGGGTAATACGCCTGAACTATAAATTTGGTTTAAGACAATTTGGTATAACATCAATGTTTTAGCGACAATGTTTTCCCACATTTCATTATTTTTAATGCATGTTATATTTCCTCTTTTGTAATATCTGAACCTATTTCTTCCGAAGCAAGAACTATGTGATCCAAATCCGCTCTTTTATCATCGAAAAGTTCGTCGATGTATTCTGCCCAGCGTTGTACTTTCTCAACTGTCTATGTTATAGTAATCCGGTGTCTATCCAGAAATGTATCAGTGAGATTTTGTTTTCTTAGTCTTGCCATTTCTTTTACTTTCTTGTGAAGATTAAATAGATCGTACCTTTTCTGAAGGTCCTCGATCTCTTTGCATTGTCTCTGTTGTTTCATCATATTGAGTATCTCGTCATTCATCTATTATCTTTGCCTCACTGTGGACGTCTTTAGTATTTCTTGACATGGTTCCAGTAGACAATGTTTTAGTCAATCCCAGTGCTCGTCAATATCATTGATGTCTATATTCAGTTTGCTACAGTTCATATGCAGTTCGTATTCGAGACATTACTTTACGTTGGGTTCTTGAAGCATGCTTGTGTCTATTGTAGGAATTATTTGATGAGTTTTAATATTTTTAAATGTAAGTATAATTCTGGCGACAAGTGGGTTGTGATCTGAGCACACGTCGACTTTCACGACTATAACAGCATTACAGCATTTTTCATTTATCATAATGTAGTTTATCCGGTTCCTAACTACTTTCTCCGATGTATTTACGGGCGATCGTCATATATGCAGTCGTCTCTTTGGTAGCTTGAAAAATTTGTTTATATTAATCAAGTTCTTGTATTGGCAAAATTTTAATAGATGGCCCCCTCTCTCGTTGCAATTTCTCAGATTATAGATTCCTACGCACTTTCCACTTTGTCTTTGCAATATTTGCATTGAGATCACCTATCTTCAGCAAAGTGCAGCAAAGTGCAGCAAAGTGCCATAGTTCAAATTGATGGGCAAGAGTCAGAAGATAGAAACAGGGCGCCACTCAATTTTTTGGGGTTTAAGGAGAATATTAAGAAACCTTAGAAAATAAAAAAGGGAAGGAAAGATATTTAGGTTCAGAAATCAAACCCAAGAAAAGATATCAACAGTTAATTATTCAATAAATTTGGTCAACACACTATATAAACAAATAATAAATATATTAGGTATAATACCTACTTACCTACGAAACTTAATCAGCCGGATCTTTCTACTGGTCGAAGGTTTAATAATAAATTAATATAATAAGCAAATATTCAGAGTTATGGTTATATCAGGAAACTTGTTAAGAGTCGACAAATAAAATAGGCACATAAAATAAAATAATATATTCAACAACAAAACAATATCGGTAGCTGAATGTACACACAAGATAAAAATACACCATCAATTATGAAATGGTGGTATACATATAAAAAAAATAGTAACATAATTAGAAAATACCTTTACAACGAAATACAGGGTGTTCCTTAAGTAATTGTACAAAAAGAAACCGTAGATTCTACACCTTTAAAATATTACGATTTAAGCCAAATTACTTTAATAAAATGTTGATATTAAGAAATATACAGGGTGTTAAAGCCGAAATTTAAAATTTTATTTTTTGCTATAACTTTCATGTATGTCAACATTTATGTATAAAAATTTACAATTGGATACTATTAAATATCGGAAATTATAATTTGATGTATACTTTGATATAGTTGATAGAGGGCGCCACATATTTGGCCTTAAGTTTGATGACAATTCTTCCAATAAGTCAATAAAATCATTTTTTTTTTTAAATGTAAATAAATCTCGACATTCGAATTGCAAGGTAATTCGCATATCGAACACTTACTTTGATAAAAAGTTTATTGTTATTTAGTTTAACTATTTTTTAATTTTTTTTATAAAATAAAATGTTTTGATTATGACTTTAATTTAATACAAAACGTAAAATGTTTGATATAAAATCCAATTATTCTGTCATTTTATCAATCCTATTATTTTTTTCTTTCATAGCCTCTAGTCATTGCGTTAAATCAGAATTATGCAGTTGACTTGTAAAATGCGATTATCTCGAAAGTTGTTGAGTTTTGAAGTTATTACCAAGTATACATTATTTTTGTTAAAATAAAGTATCTTTAATATTTTTTATCAAAAATACCGGTAACTTGAAGAACAAAAAAGTTAAGTGCAAATATATGCCGCATATGTGGCATATGTGGCGCCCTCTATTAGCTATATCAAAGTGTGCATCAAATTTTATTTCCTGATATTCAATATTACCCAGCTGTAAATTTTCATACATAAATGTTTAAAAACTGGAAAGTTATACTGAAAAATAAAATTTTAAATTTCCACTTTAACACACTGTATCTTTTTTAATATCAACATTTTATTAAAGCAAGTTGGCTTAAATCGTAATATCTTAAAGTGTAGAATCTGCGGTTTATTTTTGTACAATTACTTAAGGACCACCCTGTATAATAACATCATGCACAAATAAAGTGTTTGGGCGTATATCGAGATATTACAAAAAAAAATGAATAACAATTATAGCAAATAACAAAAATTAATCAAATCTAAATTTACAAGAATACAAAAAAGGTTACAAAAAATAAAAATTTAACCAAACCGCACTTGGTTAGGTCGATTATTTGCTTCGCACTATTATTTAATGATAAACTGAGACTTAAATGTTCATAATTATTATTTATTGAAATTTCTTAGTAGCTGATGAAAGTTCGTAAAAAAATTAGAATGTTCTTTAAATTGAATGCAAAATTCAGTAGTTACTCTCAACTACACGTGAAGAAATTGATGACTTTAGATTCGTCCAGATAATGGCAGATGATATGCCATATTACTCGCCCAGATCAGTGGAGATACTAAGATTATGGTAACTTACAGTAATTCCTGTTGATTGCTGCACTAATTCACTGAATACTTTACTTGTAGCCAGCACTGAAGTTAATTAACATTAAAGGTACTTTATAACTATATTTATCTAATATAGTATAAGATAAAAAAAACTCAAATATACAAGTGTATACACACTTATAAAGAAACATGCATAAATAACGGTACGATAACAGAGATACAGTAAGATGTAGTCCTTACGCAAAGACTGTCACACCAGAAGTAACTCTTTCTTCTACTAAAATTTACTAAACTTTTACTAAAGACATCGGTACCAGCAATTGGACATGAGAAAAATAGAATCCTTAGGATTAGGTTATTACCGAAAAATTACTATACGTGCCTCCCAAGATATTGTTTCCCAAAGTATCAAACAGTAACCTGCCTTAAAGCCGAAAAGATTTAGTTCCATTCATACACAGGATTACTAAGGAAAGGATTAAAATCTTTCGTACTCACGGAATTTCCGTATTATTTTGGTAGGTAGATTCTTCCGTTATATTTAGCTAGTTTTCAATAATATTTTCTAATCGTAAACACGATCATCGGCGTATCATCACGGGGGTAAAAGAATAAAAATAATTAATATTTTAATTAGGTATATAAAAAAAATGTTACAATGAGAATTACTATACACGCTAAAAAACGAAGTATGTGCTAATGACAAAAAGACCACAAAATATACATCACCTATTGACAATAAATGGTAACGTGATAAAACAAGTAGAAAAATATCAGTACTTAGGAACTTTGATCAATAAAACCAATGATCATACTGTAGAAATAAACAGGCGAATAGAGATTGTCAGGTCAGCATTTATAAGAATCTGTACAAAAATCTAAATTTGAAGATCAGACTACATATCATTCGCTGTTATATATTTTCAATATTATTATATGGAGCTGAGACTTGGACATTAAAAAAATACAATTTAAAAAGAATCGAGGCTTTCGAACTCTGGTTATACTCCATTAAAGTATTAAAAATTTCATGGACTGATTGGCTCATTGGCTCATTGGCTTACTTAGATCTTGTAGTTCTCAAGTTCTTTGTTCATATTTTCTCTCTTCTTTCTGCGGTGGATTTTCTTTTCTTCCTTACATAGTTATTTATACTCCTCTGCTTGTTGGATTATGTGCCCCTGTTGAATCAGTAAATATGCTCTGTTTTTGCTTTCTGTTATAACGTAACATTCTGTGTTAAAACAGTCATTCGAACTTGTTCTTCTTTGTTTACCTTCCGTGCCTAGTAATTCTTCAGCAACTTCTTGCATGATGTTTCAGCAAACTTCTAACTGTTCATTTATGTTTTCATGTTTAAGTCTATTTTCTTGTTTTAATATTTATATTTTGTTGATATTCTCTATTTTGTTTGTATTTTTAAGTCACTCTATATGCTATCGTTCATGTTTAGAACCTATTTCCTTATTAATAAACCTGTATTCTAAACCCTACCCTACTTTCGATCTAATAGTGATCAGAATTAGCATTTGCTCCTCTTGGGTGTGGGCATTTATTATATTTGATTGGTGTCTTGAGTCTCAATAGCACGATCCATCTATTTACTGTAAGTCCGTCTGGTGATTTCCAGTGCCTTTGTGCATATATTTTCGAGCGAAGGTAAAATTAATTATACAATCGTTTCCAAAAAAACTACTATGAAATAAAAAATCATTTTTTGAATTAGAGCATCAAAAATATTTAAAATTCGTTATTTCTCAAGCACCAAATTTGTTTATTGTGTTGGGCTGTATTATCATTCCTGTTCCATACCGTGCAAGTTAAACGTTTACTGTGTATTCCAGTTCTTTCCTTGACCGAATTTTTAGTTCTTATCGGCACTTATAAAATGAAAGTACCGATTTTTTTCGTTGTGTAGTTTCAGCAATCTGCTGGTTCAGTTACTGATTCATCTGTTGTCTTTATTTTTTCCTGTAAACACATTTCGACATAATGTCAGGACATTGAGTAATTCCGTTATTAAATAGATATCTCGGTTATTTGACACTCAAGAGAATTAAATTTTTCTTAGAAATAAGCTTCGAATCTTGATAATTGCGTTTTTTTTAAGTATTGAGTATTGTAAAAACTTATTTTATAAACTAGATCTAATTTTTTAAAGTTTAAAAAAACATATTTTTACGCGCTGCCAATTATCGAATTCAAAATTTACTAGAATTCATGATTGGCACGTGATTTCGGCTAAATTTCACCAATTACGGCTCGTGAATTCGGATGACTAATTTAATTTAATATTTGTCAGACTTTTTTTATAGGACTATTGTGGTTTGTCTAGTTTTTGCTATACTCAGTGATTCTTCGATATCCTGGTAAAATAATAATTTTACTTCTTCGTTCACCGTAGGAGCATACGCTGGTATCAAGTTTAGTTTGGCGTGAGATACCAGCGTGAGAACTTTAATACCATTACTCCTTCTGAGATGAAGAAAAACCGTTCCACCGCTCTATTAGATATTTTATTAACTATTACTGCCAGGAAGTGTCCGTGTTAGTTGTCCTCGCTACCGAAATAATATATTGTAGCTTTATCTGTTGAGAAACTACTTGAGTTGGACACCTAGCTTCAATGATACCGAGTACCTCTTCAATCCTGACCCCCCAGGGGGAGTGTAGTGGTCGACGTGATGTCGTGTATTGTCCGTCTCCAGAGATCTCTGTCTCTGGTCATTTCTTTTAATTCATGCATAGGTCTTTGGCATATTCCTGTAATTTGATCTATCCATCTTGTTGGAGATCTTCCTCGTGATCTTCGGCCTTCTACCTTTCCTTGTATTATGAGTCTTTCCATGTTTTCTGTGTTTGCTCTCATAACATGCCCAAAATATTTTAATTGTTTGTAGATGGACTTTACTAGAGAGTCGTTGGCTAACTTTTAGCTCTCTTAAAATTGAATTATTTGTTCTACGGTCGGTCCAAGGAATTCGTAACATTCGTCTCCAACAGAACATTTTCAGTGGCGTCTATCTTTCTTCTCTCCGATTGTCTCGGAGTCCAAGATTCACATCCGTAGGTCAGTATTGGGAATATTAAGCAGTTGATCAACCTCATCTTTATCGCTCTTGAAATTTGACGGTCCTTCCATATTTTGGTCATTTTTGGTCATCAATATTCAACCTATTTCATTCCTTCAATGGATTCTTGGATGTTCACTTATGGACACTTAATAGACATATTTATAAAAAAAATAAACAAAATAAGAAACTACTTAATTTAAAAAAATAATCTTTGTAAATATAGTTAATTATTATTATAATAGCTTTCGTAAATTAATTTAAAAATTTTTATTAACTTGTATAAAATTAAACAAATTTAATTAAGGTAGGTTCGCCAAATAAAGCCCGGTTCCTAATAAAGCCCACTCGCCCATATTCCTCAGGATGGACAAATAATGGCAGTATGCTGCAATGTACAGATGCAGTAGAGCCATCTAGGTGCAAATTGTTACACTAAGTTGAGCAGCGACGCGAACTGTCGCTTTTATATGATCATTCGTTTACAGTGGTCAATGGGTAAACATCCAATCTAATATTGAGGTTAGTATGCTTTTGTAATTTAATACGATTATGAGTGCGATTTTTTTTATTTTGCATGACATTTGTGTACTTATTAGTTGTACTTTCATAGTACCTGAATTACCTTATGTTTATTAAAACGTAAATAATGGTAATTTCTAAAAACATTGATCACCTACAGTATTGCTAATAAGGCCCGGGTGGGCCTTATTAAGACTACGGGTGGGCCTTGTTAAGACCACTACAATAACACGTTTTATAAGTTTTTAACTTTGTTTCAGAAAGAATACTAAAAAGCTTAAGATGCCTAGAGCTTTATGGACTGAAGAACAAATGGCTTTGGCCTTGCAAGCAGTTAAAAATGGGATGTCAGTAAGAACAGCCGCCAAAGAATTTAATATTGCCCGTCGAACACTTAGGAATCATTTGCTTAGTGGAAAAGCGGAAAAGAAACTTGGGCGCCCTTCATGTTTAACCCCCCAACAAGAATCTGAGTTGTGTGGAAGAATTTTTAGGCTAGCTGACGTTGGAATGCCTCTGACATCAACAGTGATAAGACGTTCTGTCCATGAATATTGCCAAAGAAATGGCATATCTGCACCTTTTATCGATAAAAACTTAGCTGGTCGAAAATGGCTCAAACTTTTTTTAAATCGACATCCCGAAGTAGTTAAAAGAAAATCTCAATTCATGAATCCAGCTAGAGCCGCCAAATTAAACAGATTCATAGTCAATGACTATTTTGAAAAGCTACGCGAAGTTATGTTGAAGCTTGATATCCTGCAAAGCCCTCAACGCATTTTTAATATTGACGAGAAAGGTTGCCGCCTAAACCTTCATAAATCACAACAGGTATATGCTCGTAAAGGTGTCAAACGAGTTCATTTGATTTCGCAAGAGCACGCTGAGAATGTGTCAATCGTCGGTTGTGGAAATGCTGTAGGACAAATAATTCCACCTATGATCTTGTTCAAAGGAAAAAGAAAGAAGAATGAATGGTATGACAATCTTCCTGCTGGAACAGTTATTGAAATGACCGAGAAAGGAAGTATGACTACGCCAGTTTTCATTAAGTGGGTACAACATTTTGCTAAGTACAAGCCAATAGGAAGAATACTGCTTATTTTTGACGGAGCATCGTCCCATCTGGATGCAGGTATTGTTGATGAAGCCGAGTCGCATGAAATTACGCTTTTTTGCCTGCCAAGTAATTGCACACATGAACTGCAACCTATGGACAAGGCGGTATTTAAAGCCTTCGAATCTTACTGGGACGACGAAGTTATCACCTACTGGACAAATAAACCAGATCGAACGATCAATAAATTTTCGTTTGGCACAATTTTCTCAAAAGTATGGCCAAAAGCAACTACAGCATCAAATGTTATTTCAGGTTTTCGTGCTACGGGAATATACCCGTATGATCCGAGTGTCATTCCTGACATAGCTTTTTGCCCATCAGAAATAACAGAAAATAAATTAGACTCGGAAGATTCTGCTATTCCATCAGCTTCGACTTCCGCAACGAATAATCCTATTGGCAGCTCCACTCCAGACAGAAAAAAGAAAATAAAAGCTCTAAAGGAGAAAAATACGCAAGATAGCTCTGAGAGTTCTGACGGTTCTGACAATGAATTTTCAGTACATGACAGCTCAGAAGAAGAAAACGAAATGTCAGTAAGTTTTAACGCAGTGTTAATAACACCAGAATTGGAAACTGGAAAACGCAAAGGTGCTAGAAAGAAATCCCTGAACTATCGAGCACAGGAAGTCACAAAATCATTGTTTGATGAAGCTGGTTTAAATGACCCTAAAAACCAATCAAGAAAAGGAAAAAACTTGGCAAACGGAAAAATAGTCAAAAAACAACTAAAAAAAGGAGAAGAGAAAAATAAACACAGCTCACTTGAAACCTCAAAAAACAAAGAAGAACGAAAAGATAGTTGGTATTGTTTCGTCTGCAATGAGGATGTCGTTAAGGATATGAGACTTTGTGACAGCTGCAAAAGATATATCCATGAAGAGTGTGTAGGACTTTCAGCAGATGATAAAGACTTAGTTTTCATATGTCCAGACTGTTTGCAATAATTATTTTAAGTACCTATTATTTTTTACAAAATAAATGTCCTACATGTCACCTTTGTTTAATTTGATTAATGTATAGTTGCACCAATAGACCTTAAGCTTAAGACGTACGTGGAACGTCAATGCGACATAAGCTGAACTGGGCTAAACTGGAGCTGAAGATCTGTTGGTGCAATTAGGCATAATGGTCACATTTAAAAAGTGGGCCTTATTAAGAACATGGTGTTCCTAATTAGGCCCAGAAGCAACTATTTTTTAAAGACTAAAAAGTAACAACTCATAAAACTTTTAACAAAATTTAACAATCTCATATTAAATTTAAATATGTGATTTATTTTCTCTGTGGTTTTCAGATTTATATCGTGATTTTATTTATCAAAAAACAACTAACAAACATTAAGTGGGCCTTATTTGGTCAACTTACCTTAATAATAATAGTTTACATGTTTACAAACACTCTTACATAATCACTGAAGTAAGACACATAAAATATTGAGATTTATTACTGCCACTAATTTTGGATAAAATAAACAAAAGATTAATTAGATTAGTTTTTATTAAAAGTGGCAAAACAGAGTGGTTACATTTATGTTGCAATATTTTATTCCGTGAAATGAGAATTACTTATGGCAAGAAGATATAATATTCTAAATAAGTAAAATAGCTAATAGTGAGGCTTAGTAACAGAAAATTTAAAAATGAAGCTTTTTTTGCATAATATCTTATTTGCATATCATCTGTCAAGATTTTAATTTTGAGTTTTGTTGTATTAGTTTTAGATGTGACTCAAAAAAATTTTGTTTACTCAATGTGTATCGCTCCCCTAATGAGATATTGATATTTTTTATACATAAATTATATCATGTATTTAATATTATTACGTAAATATGATTTAACGTAATATTATTATAATAGTAATAGTATTATTCTTTGTGGTGATCTAGCATTGATTATCTTAAAGAGTCAAGGAATAAAGATTTCATGATTAGTTTTGGATTTAACTGTAAAAATACTGAACCAACTAGAATATTTACAAAAAAAAAACGGTGTAATTTCACGATCGAAACTAGATTATTTGGCTAGCAAATGTTAGTAGTAATAAAGATTTAATGTTTAACTATAAAATACAAAAGGCCAACTTTATCCGTAAGGTAAAGGATACAAAATAAGCCTCATATCAAAGTTATTTACATAATCAAAATAATAATAAAAGAAGGAAGGAGATATGGAAATCTGTGTATTGTCAAACTGGTAAAAATAAAAACAATTTTAATTGGAGTATTACTGATAATAATAAATTATTTGGTGAGTAAAATTTGGCAAGTATTTTGTACATCAGTCAAACACACATTCTTAAAACATTTCAATAACTATACTATATTTAACGATTTCACAACTATGACAATTAACAATACATTCTTTTTTTCTGATGTCTCACCATTTGATATTGAGAATGTTATATCACATCATCAACCTATCTGTCAAGGAAGGCAAGTTTCCAAGTGACCTTAAAACGGGAGTAGTTAGTCCAATTTTCAAAAAGGGAGATCCATGTTTGGTTGATAATTACAGGAAAATCACTGTAACAAGGGTACTCTCTAAGATTATCGAAAAGTGTATTTACAGTAAAATGCTCAATTTTCTGAATAAATATGATATCTTAAATAAACGCCATCATGGGTTTCTTCCTAATAAATCTACAGAGAGTGCTTCTATTTCATTATTTATGGATCGAAAAAGGTATGTGGGTGCACTCTTTTTTGACTTAACTAAGGCTTTTGACTCTATTGACATTGAAATTATACTGCATAAATTAGAAGCCCTTGGTTTTCAAGGTCATTTCTTGAACTGGTTAAGGTCATACTTACAACATCGTAAATTCCTAGTCCCTCTCCGGGGCTGTAGTTTTTCTCCTCGACGCTGGTGAGAGGGCCGAGTAATTGGTCGTGGTCCCTGAATTTTGTGAGGGGAGCACAACCAGTGAAACCAAACACAGTCCCGGCGTCCAGTGACTGTGCAACGGTTGGGCGCCGGACACCGCCACTGGACGCCAAAAGGCGCCGCAACTGAGGCGAGCATTTTGCAACGCCTTCTGCCTTCAGCAACAAACTACCCTCCAATCTTCCTACGGCTACCCAATCCCAATTATTCTAATCTCGTCTACCCCCAAAACACAAAAAATTACTCAATACATCTCATAGGAGTAGCCGACATGTTTACCCTACCTATTACCCTTTCCATCATACGTCCTGTTTTCAATTCCCACGTAACAGTGGAGGCAGCAGTTACGTGGAAACTCCAAGTAGCCTGTTCACACAGACTGCTACTGCGTCCGGAGGCAACCGTGACAAAAGCCTAGAGGAGTAAACCTCAATAAAAGATCCCCACTATCACGGTGGAAGGCATCGTGCTAAAGATATGAGAGATGTGAGGGTTAGAGCATCATAAACGATCCCTTCAGGATACCTGGCGACCTCCTGAAGTAATCCAGCCTTAACGCGGTAAGGGCGCACTGCCTGCGTCAGACGAACTAGCACGTCCCGACTCGTGGGAATTCATATGTACAAAATAAAACAAAATGTAAAGATGAAAGGCGAAGACGACCAAATGCAAACGAATAAGGACAACGCTATAGATAAAAACGTAAATGGGAAGAACAGACGCAAGACGGCAAAATAGAAGAAGAAGAGCAGAGAAAATTTGAACTGGAACTATTGAATTGGCATAGCAAGCAGCCAAAAATGAACAGGTCGGGTGCCCAAAAACACTCGACACTGGTAGGGAAGAGATTCTAGGGAAACAAATAGGGAAGAAAGGAAAAAGAGGAGGGAAACAAAGGAGACGAAGGTTCCTCGGCAGAAACAGTAGAGAATGCGAAGGCAGAAGCCAAAAGATAAAAAGAAAGCCAAGGGGAAGCAGGATGGCAGGACACAGGAGAGAGCATCCTGGCAACTTTCCTGTTCGATGAGGAGGAAAGAATTGAAATGCAACAAGTAAAAAAAAGAAAGGGGGATAATTTGGAGATTAACGAGAAATTTAAGAAAGAGAAATTAGAGGAGAGTAAGAAATACCCCGAAAAAACGGACAAAGAGAGGGTCCAGAGAAAGATAAGGGAGATGCTCGATATCCTGAACATGGATGGATCTATAGAAGAAGAAAGAATTAGAATGAAGAAGCTATTGGGGGAAATAAACACGATTCAAAATAAAACCAGCCAAATCCAAGTGTCAAAGAAAAGGAGAAGAGGAAAATGCGAGCAATGCAATGAAGATAGAACAGGAAAGGCAGAGGAAGGAGACAGAAAAAATAATTGGGATCCTAAACAAAGGAGGAGACTCAGACGCCTTTAGCCAAATCTATAAAAAGAAATGGGAAGAAAAGGTCTTTGAAAAAACTAAGTGGGAACAGGGGGGCCTACAAGAAACAGTAGAAAAGAAGGAATGCCTAATAATAACGAAAAAAGAAGTAAAAGACGGGGGAATAGAAAGTGTAATAAGAACATATAGGGAAGAAGTCTTTGAACTCATAGAGGGATGCAAAGAGGGAGCATAGAGTACATCGAGAATGCTAAGAGAAGCTCTATGGCCAGTCAAAAAAACCAGTGGTACACATACGTCACAAAAATAAAGAGACACGGGATGTATGAGATGGCCGAGAAGGCCATCAAGCAGATAAAAGAAAGGGAGAAGCAACCGGAAACGGTCAGAGTAATCGTCAACAACGATATCAGCAGTGTAGGGGCACTGCTTACTGCCTAATGTGCAAAGAAAGGCATCGCATGGATCGCATGGCATGCCCAGCCTATGGGCGTGGGTATACGGCAGGGGAGGAGAAAGGGAGCCCCTCAAATAAAATTTGTAAAAAAAAATTAAAAAGAAAACGAAGAGGCGAGAGGTGGTCTATTGGAGAACGAGGGTGAGCCCATATACAGTCCACCAGTGAAACAGGAGACCATCTCTCACAGGCCTGGTTTAAAATAGCTAAGAGGAAGAACAGCTTTAACCCATTTTTATTTACTCACATGTCAAATAATCTATTTTTACTTATTTATTTTTATTTAACGAAATATTTTGTTTATACAAACGGTATTTATTTTATTTACATTTTTTATTTAATGAACTATTTTATTTATACTTATATAAATTGTATTTATTTATTTTATTTATCTATTTTATCTATTATTATATAATATATAATATTTATATATAGAACTAACTTGCTTATTGATCATAGTGAATGATCAGATAGCAATAGTCATAAGATTCCTGTTGGAGTTTTATTAAACAAAAAAAAATTTATTTTATCTATATTTATTTATTTATTTATTTTAGTTCCTAGGTATTTCAATTTATTGACGAGACGTGAATCCGACGCAGTAACGACCTCAGGAAACTGAACCAAAACGGACCTCAAGGATCAACCTGGTATACGGATATTGCAGGTGAACGTGGGCAGAGCGCGCCGGGCGCACGACCTTGTCCACGCAAAAGCCTGCAATCTAGAAACAGACCTGCTCATCGTCCCAGAATCAAATAAGAAGATTACTTCAGGCGGTGGTTGGGTCCAGAATGACGGAAAAAAACATGGCGGTGCTCATTAGAAACAGGGATGTGGGAGTGCGGAGCATCGTCAGAGAGGGGAACATATCCTCATTAGGTTGAGGGATTTCTGCCTCCTGGCATGTTACATATCTCCCAATATCCCTATGTTGAGGTACAAAATGAGCGCCGCCACGAATGATGAAATTCTGATCGCCGGGTACATAAATGCGAAATCCATGTTATGGGTTCCCCCATAAACGACAAAAAGGGGAACTCTGGAATGAATGGATAGCCCTGGCTGGCCTCCAAGTATTAAACAACGTATTAAAATTAAATAAACCAACCTTCTTGAGGGGGGCCAGCCAAACACACCTTGATGTCACGATCGCGAGTTATGGACAGCGAGAAGGGCCGTCCAGAAAAGTACACGGGTGGAATCTCCTCGACGACCAATTATTCACCATTAACCATTATTCATCACCATTATTCATTACCACCGGTACATAAAATACGCTATAAAGGTAAAAGGGGGAGTAAGGCGGCCGATAGGTCACACGGAAATCTATTTCAATAAAACCACATACCTATCGGAGGTCAGAAATATCAATGAGGAAGAGATTTCTGACCTTGGTCAACTGAGAAGAGCACTAGAAAACGCTGCAAAGTTGGCCACCGTGAAGAGAAAGGAACATAAAAAATCCCCCTACTGGTGGACGGATGAGATAGAAGGACTACGGAAGAGATGCCTCAGAGCTCGAAGGAATTACACGAGAAGCCAGGGCAACCTTGAGCTGAAAGAAATATACAAAGATCTAAAGAGAACCCTAAATAAAAAAATAAGAAAGGAAAAAAAAGAAAAGTGGCAGACCCTGATAAACGCATTGGAAGAGGATATATGGGGCGACACATATAAAATTACCATGAAGACGTTGAAGGTCTTCATATAAACCCCATATAAACTCGACGAGGACCAGCAAATTGAATCAGCTGAACACCTCTTTCCCACCAAAGAAATCCAAAATTTTATAAAAATCTTTTTTTTTTTTTAAAGAGGCAATTAAGATTGAAGCAACTGAAAACCAGGTTTGATCAGAAGAATATGTAACGACCTACTGCAGAAACAAAAGTTTCTCAGGGACTTAAAGAAAGCGAACGAAGTTCTATTCCTATAGCCTGGGAAACCCCCCGGATCAGCATCTTCCTTGGTAAGTTCTATGAAAGACGTATCAAGAGGAGGCTGGAAGGCGTGTTGGAAGATATAAGAGTGCTATCAAATCAACAGTATGGGTTTCGTAAAGGTAGATCGACAATCAAATGCCGCGACCTGGATAAGGGACGCGGCAAAAACAAGCAAGAAAAGATGAATGGTCCTTGTTCTGTTGGACGTAAAAAATGCATTTAATTCAGCAAATTGGGGCTTTATAGCAGACAAAATCGTCGAATGGGCTCCAGAATATATTTCCAACATAATAAAGGACTACCTATCTGACAGAACCGTATGCATATCGAAAAAAAAAGAAGGAAGAGATGACCGTGGGAGTACCCCAGGGGTCAGTCCTGAGACCCTTACTATGGATATATTATATAACGGAGTACTAGAAGTAAACAAGGAGAGTGGAGTGAGAGCGATTGCATACGCGGAAGATCTAGCTTTACTAGTCGAAGACGATACGAATTGGAAAATAATAGGAAAAGTAAATAAAGCAATAGGTAAATAAAGCAATAAAATCTGGATAGAAACAAATGACCTAAAGCTAGCAGTAGAGAAGGTAGAAGCCATAATCTTGAGGGGACCGAGAAAAAGAAATGATATTTTATTTGAATACAAAGGCTCCGCAATAGTACCCCAAAAGACAGTGAAGTACTTAGGTATAATATTTGACGACAGAATTACAAGGGAATCCAAACTTATCTAGAAAATGTGACGCCGTTTAAAGATATAAACTATTCTTTATGGAAAGCGACGAGAAAATTAAAAGTGCCTCAAGGCGTCATACCTCCTTTACAAAATGCCAAAGGTAAATGGGCAAGAACAGATACAGGGAAATCTGAGACATTCGCAGAACATTCGAAAATATTAATACATTTACCAGAGAAGTGCCTGTAGGACAAGAAGAATCACTTCATTCTTTTCTTGCCGCTCCATATCAAATGGAACTACCAATCTCCCAATTTAACATTAAAGAAATAAAATAAATAATCAAAAATGAGATAAAAAACCCAAAAGACGCAGGAATACGATCTCATTACAGGTAAGGTCCTTCAAGAACTAACCCATGATTGCTACAGAATAATTACAATATTCTTCAATGCTATGTTAAGTCTTCACTACTTCCCTTTGCAATTTAAAGTGGCACAGGTTACACTCATTCAAAAACCTATTCAGGTAAAGATTCAAAACATGTCAACTCATACCGACCAATTATTTTACTCCCAGTCATTTCTAAGGTTTTTGAAAAACTTTGTTGAGAAAAATCAAACCAATATTGGAGAAAAAGGGTCTTATACCTGACCATCAATTCGGATGTCTTAACCAAAACGCTACAATAGAACAAGTTCACAGATTATACATAACAGTAAGAACTAGTCTCCAAAACAAGAATACTGTACTGCAGCCTTTTTAGATGCCTGTCAAGCTTTTGACAAGGTGTCGCACACAGGACTTCTGTATAAGTTAAAGTAAAACCTACCTTACACTGACTTTAAACTACTTAAATCATACCTTACAGAAATATAGTAAGGTGTAAGATATCTAGTAAGGTGTAGTACAGCATACACACAACTCTACCTTATCATATCTGGTGTACCTCGGGGTAGTGTACTCGAACCGATATTATACCTGTTATATACGGCTGACTTACCAATAAGCAATAACCTTACGCTTGCAACATTTGCAAATGATACTGCTTTCATAACATCTCATAGTAATCCAGTAATACCATCAGAGATACTGCAACTACATCTAAACAAAACTAGTGCATGGTTTAAACTCTGGAGAATTAAGTGAATCCCTTAAAGTCCACACATTTACAGTTACTCTAACAAGAGGTATATGTCCACAAATTAACCTCGATGGACATACTTTACTCCAAAAGGATAACGTAAAATATCTAGGCATTCATCTGAACAAACGATTAACATGGACCAGTACAGAAAAGAGTACAACTAGGAATTTTATACAGAAAACTTTATTGGATGCTGGGAAAAAACTTATACCGATCGATCGACAACAAGTTGCTGATATACAAAGTTTTATTAAAACCCGTTTGGTCATATGGTTCGCAGCTCTGGATGTAACAATATCTGAAGAGTACAAAAGAATTTCTGAACAATATCAAAACAGGTTGCGCGTGCATCCTAATACCCTGGCATTCAATCTTCTCCACAACCAACAAGCGAAGACATTAAAGTGGTTGATCCCTTGGACCTACCAAACCGTTCCTCAGAGTGCCTACAGTAGTGGAAACTACGCCTTTAACAGCGCCCATCTTTGTGATCTGTGCCTTCTTTACTATGCGTGTTCGCATATCTGTGTATGTGCGTATCCGACCGGTAAACAAGCTAATATTTGTGTTACTTCTTAAAAAGAAAATGCATTGGAAATAATTGCGTCTTAGAATGACCGGCAAGTCATTTAATTTCGTCTTTTCGATTCGGCATTCAAATTATTGCAAACACACTCTTTTGAGTTCTGAGTATTGACTGCCTGTATCGAATGCCCCGTTTTCTTTTTATTATCTGTACTTAATTTTGTCTTCCTATAAGTACTTACGAGGGATTGTTTTATGTAGTAATTAAAATTCTTTCCTGTCTCGATAGTCATGTGTTGCTATTATCATACAGATAAATAGAATTGTTAAAAAAAGATTACATAATAATATGTAATATTTAATATCCTTTACCAATAAAATCACTGAATTCTTACAGAACAAAACTTATAGGCGATCTCTTACAATCCAATCTTACACAATATTGCTACTTATTTTAACTTTATTACCGGACGTAGAGAGATCGGTTTTATAAGGTTTCACAAGCCAAGCTCATTCTGATGCTTACCAACTATTAGTATATACTCTCAACCCTCTTAGGACAAAATATTTCGTTAAAACTCTTAAAAACGCTTTCAAACGGTTAACTAATTAATCAAAGAACAGTTAACAATTATCTCCAAAGTCTTACAGGATCTTCAACTAACCGAAGACTTGGCCTATCGCTACCATCACAGTCCCGATTAAAACACATACCACGTCTACTTAATTAAAACTAAGCCCTACATTTCTTCTTAAAGAGACATTAGAATTGATTGTTGTAAATTTCAGACCATCTTAAATCTTTCCCCATTCATCATCATTTTGAAAACGTCACAGGAAATGAAATCCTGCATAAGAATTAACAAGTAAGTGGAAGGAAGGGTTGATAATAAACACGAAGATCTTAGTTGCTGCAAAAATTAGCATGCAATATGTATGTTTAAAGCTCTACTATTAAAAACATAATGTACTCTTAGGAACAGCTTAAGAAAGGCAAAAATATATAAGTGAAATTTGTATAATTTGAAACCCCTTCAAACGCATCAATGTAGAGCAAAAGTAAAAAATCTTAGACTATACGGGCGATCACAACAATATATTTACTTGATTAAGCTATTCTATAAGTAATATAGAGTCAGACTGAAAAACACAAGAAATCAACGAAAAATAGTCATATAAAGAGGAGTAAAACAGTGTAAAGTAATGACAAAACCATACTAGAAAAACTGAAATTAAATTTAAATCAGAAAATGAAGAGTCACACAGCAGGCTTTCATGTTAAGCACTTCTATTGACCACATAAATATTATGTATTAAGGAACAGCTAACAATGTCCAAATATAACTGTGACTTTTGTCAACTTTGAAAAAGCTATGAGCTACCAACATTATCTAGATTAACTATTATATGAAGGATATAAGGTCAGACTGGAATATCCAGAAGAGATCAACGAGGAAATAGTCGTAGAAAGTAGAGTGAAATAAGGTTTTGTGTTTTTGTCTCTACTGTTTCCAATCATGGTAAACTGGATAATTAGAAAAGTAACTGATTGAACATACGTTACATGGAAACTGTAAAATGAATTGGCTGATTGGAACACCTCAATTTTACAGACATCAGCTTGATAACCGAAAGAAGAATCCACGTAAGAATAAAAATTGATATATTGACACTTTGGCAAAGATGAAACCAAAATCTAAAAAGGAAAAAACATCAAAATAACAAAATAAAGATGTCTAATTAGAAAGGAAATAGAAGTGGACAAATTTACATATTTGTTTGAGATAAATTATGGTAATCAAAAAGGATACAAGAAGTATGTATATATACAGACAAGAACAAAAGTTTTAATAGCTGTATTAAAAATATACCTAGTTCACGGAGCAGAAGTATGTTAACATGATGAAATTACAAGAAAACTAAAAAACAAATTATTCATATATCTGCTCAGTTAATAAGAGCAAAAAATTAAAATAGATTGGCCACTCATTGTGGAAAGACCAAACTGACAGCGAGAAAAATACTTAAATATCAGCACGGAGGAAAAAGAATGAGAGGAAGATCAGACAATAGTTGAAAAAGAATTATAGTTAGAGAAGATGAAAATATGGATTAAGATGGGGTCAACAAGAGGTGAGCGGTGGAAGAATTTAAAATAATTGTACCTCTATAGCAAAGAGAACACACCGGGGGAAAAGATGAGCTGAATTGGCTAGTAAGCGTCTCATATTATTGACCTAGAAATGTAGAAGAGCCAAACTTCAACAAGGAGAGTTAATACTAGAAAGGATCATCTTGAAATAATTCACTTTTAGAGACAACGCAGAATCAACTATCGTGATTTTATTGTAAAATCGTATATATATATATATATATATATATATATATATTATATATATATATATATATATATATATATATGATTTTATCATCGTGATTTTTGTGAAACTTTAAAAGGTTGCGGTTTTAGTGTTTTATTTATAAAATAATGAGTTTTGTTGATTTTTTCTCTATTGAAAAAATGCACATTTTTTATACAATTATTTGTATTCTTTTTAAAATATTATTAAATGTATTTGCTATTTGCATGTATGTGCTCATAAATAATTGATAAATGAATAAGATCAATACGAAACAAACTAGTTGGTACTAGGTCACTTTAATTTAACACCCATCATTTTATTGTTATAGGAAGGTCATTTGTTGTTCTGCCGATAATCAGCCTACACGTTATTTTTTCAATTTTTTTATAAGCTCGTATCAATTAAATTTAAAAATGTAAATGTAGAACTATTCTACTCCCTCGCAGTAATTTTTATATTTACCTCAGATGGTGGCATTTCAAAGCACTCTCCAATTTTCCCGTAGAGCTCTCGAACATTAGAAAATCCTGACACGAAAGCTGTCGGACTACCATGGGCCAGTTGACAATAGAATTGAAGCGTATTTTTGGAAACCGGTGACACAGGGACACTGTTCTCCATGTGGGAATGTTGCGATTCGCCGTTTTGAATAGTCGGAGAACCACTATTTTTCGATCGCTGTCTTTTAAACATTTTCTGATTGCATACAAACTACTTCACTTCACGAACACACGACAGTCTTCTTTACGGTAAAACATAGCGCAGTTATCAATTGATTAATGAAAACTACAGGTCGGAGGATACTTTATTATAACGCCGAAGAGCGTGTAGAGGATAGTAATTAATGGATAGCTTTATCTCCGACTACGACGTGACTGTGACTGACATCGACTATCATACGGGTACCGGTTGAGGTTGAGTGAACCACTAACCAAAGGTGGAATTTACTTCACAGCCATGAGAAAGCAGTTTTGATTATATGCTTGAGTAATGTGCGGAAAATAATATATATATTTCGGAATTCCACAACAAAAACAACAGATTGAAAAATTTCAACTATAAATTGTTACTCAATATGCAGAAATGTAAACTATTGTGATAGTTTAATACATTAAAATATTTTTAGAGGAATAAAATTATTATTTTCTATTAATTTATTTTGCACGTGTCTGAAATTAATTACACGAGTTAGAGGATTACAAATAACATGATATCGATTTGATTCAACCACTTCCAGTTGTACCGGAAGCAGATATATAGAAATTTTATTATAAGCGAAACAACTGATATTATAGAATATGTTAAAAAAGATCATACTGACAGGTGAATTCAAGAAGAGTAAAATAATCTGTATGTCAAAACTGTGGGGTTTACTGGGAAAATTTGTGTCAAAATGAAATGTTCTTTTGTAAAGAAAATATTTTATAAATTTTTTTCCCTTATGCCATTTCAAGAATCGATACAGGAGTATTGATTCTATTTTTAAAAAATTTGTCATATGGGCTCCTGGTGCTCTAAGGGAGTTAATTATGACCTAAACATGTAATGTTAATAGGTCAATATCCGTGATTTTCTCCTTCATCCACGAAAGTTTATTAATTTTCACGATAAGTAACCTACAAAAAAGGCTTAACGGCAGGTCGTGAAAACGAAAAATTTTCCCTGGATTTGCTAAATTCAAAACGCTTTTCTTCATCCACAAATAGTTCACATTTAAATTCCGAAATCAAAGAAAAGTATAAAATTCAGTAGATCAAAGAATTAACCCTTACACAGCGAAATTTGTTTTTTGATTATTTTAGCAAAAGGAGATTGTTCAACGATGTATTAAAACTATATATTTTCGGAACAAAAAAAAAATATGACAGGAACACAGTTATTAACAAAAATTGGACTGTTACCATATGGTATCGCTAGCCTAAAATGTGATAAAAAATTATTTGTTTTTTGATTATTTTAGCAAAAGGAGATTGTTCAACGATGTATTAAAACTATATATTTTCGGAACAAAAAAAAATATGACAGGAACACAGTTTATTAACAAAAATTGGACTGTTACCATATGGTAACGCTAGCCTAAAATGTGATAAAAAATTATTTGGTATGGAATATTTCATTACATTCTATATATAGACCAAAGTCACATTTCAAACATTTTGTACATACATTAGCATTAAATGAACACCCTTCCCCGGCACATCTCCTTCTTTTCTTATTGTCATTAGGTACAAGTAAATGTCTTCGACCATCATATCGTAGATCATCTGACACTCTGTTAAATATAATAATAATAATAATAATCTAGTTGAGATATAGATCCCGTCTTCCTGTAAACAATCCATGCATTTACCATAGAAACATCTAACAACCATGTGAAGATTGCCCACCACCACTTTTTATGTCTGATACTTATACTATATCTTGAAAGATTCTCATCTAACAAATCAGTACCTTCCATAAATCGGTTATATTCAGTTATAATTGATGGACGACTGATTTGGATAATTGTTTTCTTTGTCCATAAAAATCTTTTTACACTACTAACTGGATTTATTCCATGGCATGTAAACGCTGCAGCAACTGCATTGTTATCTACCCATTTAAAAATAATTATGTTATCATCCTTGTTTAGTATTGAACTATAGCCACCTCTCACAGTTTATTTTAAAAAGATCTTTCTTTTGGGGTAATGGGCAATATTTGGGTATGCGGTTTTCCCGAACTGTTCTTATTCCATCGTATTCAAGTTATTTTGAATAACATATATTCAGACATTACATCTTGTAGCCGAACCTAATTGATTTTTTTTTCTGAATACACTGTTTACAGGGATGTTGCCCAAAATATTTTATCATGGACTCGTCAAAATTTAAGTTTTGTTCTGGAATCCAGTCTAATTTTTTTTCAACTTATTCATCAACGTCCTCAATTTCCGCATTTTATCATAGTTTTCCGGTTTTTTGTTATCTGCACAGTGCAGGTATCTTACAATTTGACGAAATCTATCTCGGAGCATAGCTTGACTTACCATTTGATTGCATGTCATCAAGACAGTCCCAGTAAAAGCCTTAGTCCCTAAAGAGTTCCTAAAGAAAATAAAATATTGGAAAAATTATTATAAGGTCCACTTGGGGACTTAGACGCCTGAAAAAGAAATAATGTATAAAAACTATTCGTCGCTGTCGCTGAAAGTAAAATATTATAAAAATATTATACAAATTCCCGTTCAGGAACTTGGGAAATCTGAAAGAGAAAATAAAAATAGAAATAATTTATGAAATTATTCCAAGTTAAAATTCCTGAAAAATACCAAATTAAAATAAAATATGAAAACTGTTGTCCATTTTTAGAAAAATCCTTGAAAGAAAGACAGAAATAATTTAGCTAAATTATTCCAAGTTAAAAAGATTAAATAAATCAAAAATAAATATTTTACGAAAATATTCCAAGTTAAAAATCTGAAATAAATCGAAATTAAATATTTGGCGTACATATCTGTAAAATAAAGGCAAAATATATGAAATTATGCTAAGTCCGTTTAAGGAAGAAATAATACAACGAATTCAAATTTGCGCCAAGTCAAAAAGATGAATTAAATCGAAATAAAATATTTTAAAGAAATACTCTAAGTTGATAAAAACCCAAAATATACAATTAAATATAAATTATTCTAAGTACAGCTAGGGGACTTTGAAACATCCTGTAATAAAAAGGATAGCGATTAGGTACAAAGTTAAAGTCAGAGTTTCTGGGAACTAAATCAACCATAAGGTCTCTAATGCCAAGAAGACTGGTTCTGCGGATCACTGTCCAGACCAGAACGAATTTTTGGCCTTTGTGCCAAAAATCTTTGTATAAAAAATATTTATACAAAATTAATGCAAAACTTGCACAACAGCCAATACTCAATTTCGGACAATACCATTGGCTGCAATTATGGTTGCGATTTGATCAATTGTAAAGCCGGAATTGAGCGTTAAAAACTTTATTACAGACAACATAAAATAGGCCGATGATCGATGAGCTGCATACATAATTCTTAAAAAAATGACTGAAAATGAATTTTAGCAAAACTAAAGTAATATCGAACAAAGATGATCAACCGACAATAACCGTTCAAGAAACAAAAGTAGAACATGTGGAAGAATACATTTATCTTGGTCAAAATATCAAGGTATAAAAAGAAAACCAAACTACTGAAATAAATAGACGAGTAAGAATGGGATGGCCGCATTCGAAAAACTCTCATACATACTGTAAGGCAAAAAAATACCACAAAATTTTTGAACCAAAGTGTTCGACTCTTGTATCCTTCCCGTTATCGCTTAGGCAACTTAAACCTATACATTCACAAAAATAAACGTGAACAAGATTCGAAAAACTCAGCGAGCCATGGAACGACAGATGCTTGGTATCTCACTCATCGATCAACAAACAAATGAAGCAATCCGGACAAAGTAAAAGTAAGGGACGCCGCGGAGCAAGCAGCTAAATTAAAGTGGAAATGGGCTGGACACAACGAACGTCTGGAAGATGGAACAAATAAGTTGAAAAATGGTACAAAATAAGTACGAAGCGAAGAGATCAGGAGGAAGACCTCAAATGCGCTGAAGCGATGATATCAAAAGAGTCGCAGGACCAATGTGGAAACGACTCATCCACAACAGGGATGAATGGCGAGAAAGTGGAGAGGCCTTTATTCGACAATTCAAATAGAAAAACAGTTTAAAAAAATAGACAAATGCCAATACCCAATATATTGACTTATAAGGCAGTCTTTACAGTAGATATCCGAACCTATACAGAAAAAAAATGCGGGTGTGAGGAAATACTAAACTTTGGTTGCATTGGTGGAGTTTTGGCTAAATCGTGCAGGACACGATTGCTGATAGAAAAGGCATATAGGCATCATACGTCCGAAAATCTTATCAGAATAACCAGACTTCGTGGTGGTCAAACAAAGTTAAAAAAAACTAAAATAGAAAATTATATAAACAGTGGCAAGAAAATAGGTTAGACAGATCTTCAAAATTATACGGCCCTCTTAAAACAAAGCAAAAGTAGTAATAGCAAGTTTTCCAGGCGGAAATAACTGCAATCGATCACTGCGTGGAAGAAATACAAAGGCAGAAAAGAACGTTCTATTCAGTTGGCATCTTCACAGATAGTCAGGCAGCGCTTAAGGCACTCAATTCTGTAAAGGTCAATTCTAAGCTAGTATGGGGTTGCGTGTGTGCCCTAAATAAACTAGGACACCGTAGCAAGGTTACGGTAGCCTGGGTACTGGGGCGTGAAGGTCATAAGAGCCATAAAAAAGCAGATGAAATAGCCAAACAAGGCTTATCAATGTCATTCATTGCAGCGGAACCCTTTTGCGGCGTTGCAGAGTCAGTAACAAGAAGGGCTACAAGGAAGTGGGTAGCTCACAAATCTCTGGAATGGTGGAGGAATTCACCAGGATAAATACAGGCGAAACAGGTCATTACAGAACATTCGCCAAAATTTACGGCAGACCTAATAAGCAAAGACAGAAAAACAGTCAAAGCCATAGTAGGTCTTCTAACAGAGCACTGTAAGCTAAATAGGCACTTGAAGGTGATGAGATTATCAGATGATGACCTGTGCAGATTCTGTCACCTCGAAGAAGAAAGAGCAGAGGATATTTTATGTCAGTGTGACAGTCTGACAAATGTGCGGTTCTTTGCATTAGAAGAAAAAATTCACCGGCAAATAGCTACATAGAAGGTACAGTCTCGAAGCTACTAGAGGACCACAATAAATCTGAAAAGGTCGCAGTGAAATAGCCCGAAAGGCCATCTCTCTTAATTTAATCTAATCTAATCTAGCAATAGCAAAAGCTAAAGTAGTAATGTAAGCTAAAGCAGTAGCGTATACAAATCTATACGATGAATTTGATGACCCTACCATGGAAAATTAAGTGTATTCGCGATAAGAATAACAAAATACTAGTTCACGAAAAGTATGCCAAGACAAATTTGACCAGCTTGTTAACTTGATGCAAGGCAGTACATACAAGAAAACGAAGATCATATGGTGAAATGGGGCACGTAGGAAGTTAATGTAGGCACCCTAGGTACAACACAAATCAAGAATACGATTTCAAGATTAAAAATCGGGCCGAAGTTAGCCACAGGAATGCTGATTCTCTCTCTAGAAGCCTACGTTCAGCAGAGTGTTCCCTTTGCAGTATGTAGTAAAACAGAATCCAAGTTAACATCAGTGTTAAAAACAATGGTGGTTAACGGGAAATGGATGCCTACTAGAAGAACAAGAAAAAGATCCAGTTTTACTAAAACATACTGGATCTAGTGAGACTCCTTTATTATGGAAGACGGCTTGCTTACGGCGTACTTAAACGAGTACTGGAAATTGATGATGGTTCCGAGAAAAGAACACAGTTGGTGATTCCAAACAGCAGAATAACACAAGTACTTCGTCAGTTACACGACAGTCCATCAGAGGGACATTTTGAGGTAAAGAAAACCCCTTAAGAACTTTGGAATCGGTTTTATTGGATGAAGAGCTAAAAGAATGGAAAGGACTGGTGTAAGAAATGTACTATCTGTGCCATGAGTAATGGACCTTACTAAATATATCTTATTCTAGATCATAAGGCCGCCACTATTGTAGATGTGTTGATCAAAGAGTACATCAGCAGATTAGGGATGTCTTTGGAAATCCATAGTGACCAAGATAGACTAGGCATAGGGAAAACAACTATCAATCAAGAACAATCGGATAGAATGATAAAGCGAATAAATAAGACAGTTGTTAAGTAGTTGGCAAAAATAGTGTCAAATTACCAATGAGAATAGGACCAGTATCATCCGTTCTTCGCAATGACCTTTAAATTCGCTGTTATTGAATCAACGGTAAAACATCAATAAAATTCCTATTTGGGTGCGGTCACCTTGTGATCTAGAGTTTGGATATGTACCTGGAGAAGATGTTACTGATGAAGGTTATGTAAACGAATTACGAAGATATACAGAGGATATACACAATTTGGTCCGTTCCCATCTTCAGATAGCTAGCCACCGAATGAAGAAATGGAAGGATACCCAAGCCGATAATGGATGTTTTAAGAAGAATGATAAAGTATGGCTGTATATTTCAAAGATGCGAAATGGTTGTTCTCTCAAGTTGTAGTAGTTGTGCCTGACCTCACTCCTAAGGAATTTATAGGCATATGAAGGTATGACGTAAAGGATTGGCATCTACCTTTCGAAGGAAGTTTGGTCGAGTTGCAGAAGTTCAATACTAACTACCAGCTCCCGGCATATCTACACATAATCCTGTACGACGGCACCAGGGTACTAAGTCTGTAAACCTTTGGTACACACTATTACGCTACAAACGCTCATTGATTTAGGTACCCATGCATACATAAAGGTGACTGTAAGAAAATTTACCGGTATTTGCATCGTACTTGCGCGACGCCGCTGTTTTTGTCTGTTATGTTAGTATAGTTGTTGTCAGTGTAAAGTACACGTGTTTGTTGTTACTTACAAATCACAATGAAGGGGTAGGTAATATGCTGAAACTATAAAGTCCGTTCTAAAGCATATTGACCCAGTATATAGATTGTGTTAGGAAACGTGATAAGTGAAGATAAATATACTGTACAAGTAAAAATAAAGTTTTCTGATGACTATGAGAGTGAATGCAGGAATTGGACAAAGAAATACTCAATAGAAACACGTACTGACTGAATAGTATTAAATACATATCCAAACCTACCAAACCTTTTGACACCTACCTAATTTATTAATCTCGAAAAAAAAACAATAAAGACAAATACAAAATCATCCTGTATGTGGGTATATGTCTGTGTGATTTTCAATTATATTCTTAAATGTTACAAATTTTAAAGTCATTTATAGGCATTTATAGGTAATAATATTCCTCTATAATTAGTCCCATTAATAGGTATCCTTTTAAAGATTTTTTTTTATAATTTTGCGTAGTATTACACCATAACCATGCTATACACGTTACCCAGGATTACAGTTTCTTGAGAATAACTGATGACGCCAAAGCAGCTTTTATAGAATATTTTAATCAAGGACTCACTCCAGCAGCTGCAAAATATACCATGAAACTTGTTTATTAGCCACAATATCAGAAGAAGAATCGTATAGATAGAAGTATCTATCATCTCTAGAATTATAATTTAATACAAATAGCAAATATTTTTTATTCTAGGTCCGAAATCTTTGGAAGTTGTACTAAACTGAAAAAATATAGATATTATTAAAAGCAAGCAAAAATGTTGTTTGGAAAACAATGTTTCAATTGCAATGAAAGAAGATTATTTTATAGTATGTATACTAATATCCCGTATGAAACGTGTATATATTAAAAATGTAAAAAATGGAATCTTATTTATCGACACATCAGGTTCTTGTGATCAGACAAGTTCAAATATTACATTTATGTTGAGAGAGAATGAGAATTGATGAGAATATTCTCTCTCCTGTTTTCGACAAGAATGTAGCTTCGACTAATTTTAAATAATTTTAAACTGTTTGTCCTAGTTTAGTTTAGTATTATGTACAATTTTATGTTTTATGATATGTTTATTACATTCTGCGCTTGTTGGATAGCCTAAAATTGACGAAATACCCCTGATGATGCTTTAGAAAGCGAAAGTACATTTTAGAGTCAGTCTAGTACGGTTAAATAAATAAAAGTTTTAATTTAATCGTCTTTTAGTGTTAGTGTTAGGTCTTTAAATAAATTAAAACAAACATTACACTATATTAATTTTAAGAATCTGATTTTCTCCAAAAAATGCCTAATTTATATTTTTAGTATAAAGTATTATAGCTACATACTCATTACGTATCATTATCGATAATTGCCAAAAGTAATGATTTTTGTTTTTAGTAACCACTGATAAATATTAATTAAGCACAGCAACGTTATCAGCTGATTTGGAAAAAGCTTTGTTAATACATACCAAAGTAAACAAATTAGTTTAAACGAATATTTGTATTTTATCTTTAACACAGTTTGCGAAACAAAAAGATAAAAACGGATAAATTATATTAAAAAATAAAAGTTTTCTCCTTTTCATGGTACCTTTTGGTATACTCTGTTCACTGAAACCAGTCGCACTTGTTTAGTAAATCTGGTAATTAATTTTTTACTACGTTGGAAAAACTTGGCTTCGATTGGAAGTGGCTGGAAGTTAATATAAATCAAGCACACGGGCTTATATCAAAATTATTCACGTGCAGTTTATTAACAAAATAAAACTGCATCAATTATAAAGGTTAAATGTTTATTTTTGAAATTTTCTTATTCGTTTATAAATTTACAAAATATAAAGTTTTTAATCAAAATTAATGAATATACACTTCCAGTATTCATGATTATTCGTTTTTTTAATTAAAGAAGTCTGCATGAATAACTTAATTTCGGCTATTAATAAAGTGTGGTACGATTTTTTGTGTCGTTTTTTCTGACAATGACTCTGTCAAAATATTCCCAAACTAAGTAAACCAACTATACGCAATATATTTTATATCGTTCGATTGTAAAGAATTATAGTCATAATCAAATAATGATATATCACTTTAAAGTTTAGTTTAACTTAGACGATATTATTTCTTTTTATTATAGTACAGTGAATGAAGGTAAAAATCAACTATTACCTCCGATTTCGATGAACCTTCATCGATTTGCTTGAAAATTTGGGATTGAGTATATTTTTACCCTCAACTTCAAAAGTGACATATGCTCAACTTGCGCTTTTTGCATTTTATTGGTGAAATCCACCCCTTTTGTTAAAAATGGTAAAAAATGCAGATTTAAGCATTCTGGCATAAGTAATCTTGATTAATTAAATAAAAGAAATATTTTGCAACATTTATAAACATTATTTATGATTTTAATTAATTTTTCAACCCTTTTAGCAACCCTTAAATCGAAAATCATGAAAAAATAATTTTTTATATTTCTGAAATATCAAATTGCATGTTAATATTACCCAAATTGTTTTTTTAATATCTATGATATAATTTTTTATCGACTGTAAAATTTCAACCCTTAAAAATCACCCCTTAAAACAGAATCATTGAAAAATTTATTTCAAAAACATTAATTATTTGAATAATACATTACTGAATTGAAATCTCATTTTACTGAGTATTAAAGTATTTATTTATTGCGTAATTTTTTACCCTTAAAAACTACCCCTTGTCATAAAAATAACTGAGTTTTGGCGATGAAGTGACCTTGAAAGTGATGAGTTATACTGAAATATTCAATGGACAAACAGCATACTAGTAAGTTCACTATATTTAAGGGAATTACGTTAGCTTGGAATTTCTTGAAGGATGTCGACCTTTCTGACCCTTGGCGAAAAGACTGAAAGGTCACGGGCTGGTTTTTCATTCGTTCTGGTTCCAGAACTTTCGAATGGTAGGGGACCGTTTTATTACCTGGGATTTTGGTCAGTTGGTCGAAGGGTCGTAAAATCTAGAACATATCAGAATTAAAAAGGATATTTATGAGACATATTTATCGTAATATTGCTCCCCTCTTAAAAGATGGTTCCTCCTGGAACCTTGCCGGGACTGAAACTGGAACGGCATGCTGGTATCAGCAACTGGACACTCTTTTACAACATCGAGATGTATGGGAAGTAAGGCTTCCCATACATCTCGATAGGTGTAGGTTGGTCACGGGCAGTGTCTTTTGTTACAAGGTAGAAAAGGTAACGTGATGCATCTTGGAGTTTCAAGGTTTTACCGGGAGCTGGCACTTGGCATTGAAGTTCTGCAACTCGACCAAACTTCCTTCGAAAGACGACTGCCAACCCTAGTGCGTCTTTAAAACTGGCCGGGATGGTAAGGGCCAGTGAGTAGTCATCGGGAAGCGCAAGTAGATCTTGCCTTTCTTCAGTGGTAACCCCATGTCTTGCTTTACCGGTACCCTCCATAGGCACCCATGAATTCCTCAAACGTGAGGTCAGACACATCTTGGACTTGGTTTACTTCCACTTCTTCATCTACGTCGTGGTCACCTTCGAAATACGCCAGCCGGTTATGGTGTACTATCATCGGCTTTCCCCTCGGAATCTTGCTTATTCGAATCTGAAGATGGAAACGGACCAACTCGTGTACATCGTCAATTTTTCTTCGTAATTCGATCACATAATCTTCACCTGCTATATCTTCTCCAGGTCGACACCCAAACTCTAGATCACAAGGTAGTCGCATGTCGCGTCCGAATAGGACTCTGGCCGTGTTTGGCCTGTTATTCGTTAACACCAGATCTGTAGGCCGTTGTGAAGAATGGAAGATATTGTTCCCAGTCTCGCTGATGATCGGACACCATCTTTGTCAAATACTTGCCAACTGTCCTATTCATCCGTTCTACCATACCATCAGATTGGGATGATATGCTCTAGTTCTTGTTTTTTCGTGCCTAGTCTATCACATATTCCTTGGAATAGATCGCTTTCGAAGTTCCTGCCTTGGTCACTATGGATCTCCCAAGGCACTCCAAATCGGCTGATATATTCTTGGATCAACTTATCTGTAACGGTGGCGGCCTTCTGATCTGGAAGTGCGTAAATCTCGACCCACTTAATGAAGTAATCTATTACTACCAACATGTACTTGCCTCCATTTTCACTTTCCCAGCATGGCCCAGCAATGTCCAAAGCTATTCTTTCAAACGGGCTTCCAACATTATATTGTCTCATAGGAGCTCCAATTTTTCGGTAAGGCCCGTTACTCGTAGCACAAATAGTACATTTCTTACACCAGTCTTTTACGTCGTCGGAACTGTTCATCCAATAAAACCGTTCCCGAATTCGCTGAAGGGTCTTCTTTACTCCAAAATGCCCTCCTGATGGACTGTCGTGTAACTGACGAAGTACTTAGGCTATTCTGCTCTTTGGGATCACCAAATCTCTTCTCTGAACCGTCATCATTTTCCAGACTCGTTTTGTAGCGTTTACGCTACTGACTAGTCCAATTTAAACCCCTCAAGAAATTTTTATTACCCGCCTACGATCGATTTTAAATCGACATTTCTCCACCCACGCGGTAGCGCTTTGAAAGATTGGTCGAGTTTGTACGAAAACGATCAGTTTTGGTCAGAACTCTACGCAGCCACGTCGATCGGTGAAATTTTTCACCTTCAAAGTGACGGAATTGGAGCAGAAAAATAATTTGGAGAAGAATAAATTAATTCATATATAAAATAGAAATATCTTAATCATAATAATAAGTAAAATTTTTTTTAAAATCAATATTCATTTATGAGTTCCACATAAAAAGGAAGAGTTTTTTTTGTTGGCGTGCTGCGAGCTCCATGTAAGTAAATCATTTTATACGTATTATCTCTTTATCATATAATCAAATTTATCATTGTATTTAGTATTTCTTAGAGAGATTTATTTTTGAGTTCCGAAATAATTTAAATATAAAATTTCCTTGATTTACTTGCAAAGAACAGAAGGTCATTTTTTTTATATAGTTAAACTTAAATTCTGTTTTAGTCCACGTCGTTACCATTAAGTTTTTTTGGTTCTTGTTTTTACCTAATTTTTTTGGTGGAATATAAAAGGTTCTACAAATGTGGACAGCCTTCTATATTCTGCGCATGTTATTTCATGGCGCAAGCTTGCCATGCCTACGAAAGTAACTTCATAAATTTGACATGATGTTGACTTAACCTAATACCAAATGTTTTGATGTTTTGTTTTGGTGCAGTCAATCCATGCTGCTACACCTATCGAATTGTATTTATTAAATTAAATAATAATTTTAGATTCCGTCACGTGAAAATATTAATTTCACTTTACTTGAGGATATTCTCTTGAGAATATTCCCTCAAGGATACTAGTAACAGAATCCTTAGACACATAGTTAGCAAACCCGTGGATTTTGCTGTCACCCAGAGACCAGTGACTGGTTGTGGCTTTGTGACCAGGATTCGTCTTTACAGCCACAAACTGATGTAGCCGTGCCAAGAGGATTTTCCTATGGACTTATAGTGCTGTAAAGATAAGTCGTTTAACTATTTGACCTTATGTATTACGTATTACTTTTATTTACTGTTAACTGATCATATGCATATGATAAGGTGAATACCTTTATGATAATTTTTTTTGATAATTTAATTATAAAATATTCGGGAGGAAAAAGGGACACTTCATGTGTTATTAGGTTTTAACTAGGATTTAGAGAGTCTGACCAAACTCACTTTTTTTGGATATAATATTTTTGTTAATATAATACAATTTGATATTAAGAGGGACATAAATTTAATGTGTTTGTTTTTAAATATTATATAATGAGTATGGAACAACTCATTTTTTGGATGTAATATATATATTTAATATAATTGTAATAGAGATTTATCAAGTTTGATATCTTTACAATATTGTCATTAGTACCTCATTTTAGTAGAACTAATTTAAATTAAATGACTACCTTTTTGTTTTAAGACTTTGGCTACCCTACGGACTATTCTTGTTGTATACTAATATTTCATATTTTATTTGGCCAGTGGTAGTGACTATTCATTTGTTGAGGGGCTATTAGGTCCTATTGTATCTGTACACCATCCACTACCACTGTTATTTGGCTTTGCATTATATGTAAATTGTTTATACACATATACCTATATACATTTGTTTATAAATATATTTATTGTTGCTATTTTGAGTTTTATTTCAGTTCTACTAACCAGTATATAACATAGCAAAACAAGATTAATATTTAGTTTTTTTGTATTTCAGAGTATTACCTCCAGATTCATTTGTTACTTCAAAATCTCAACTATCGTTGAGTTGGCGCCCTTCTTTTCTCTTCTTATTGTTCTCTTTCTATAAATTTATTCCCAGTGACCTTCTTTAGTTGTATCACGTTTGATATTACCAGGTCTCATTTCGTTTCTTGTCTCATTAGCTCAGTATCCTTGCTATCTGTTTAAATCTTTAAAGCCACAATCCAGTGCATTGAAGCTAGCCCGAACACTCACTTGAGATTTAGTGTCTCTTTGGCCATTTAAATTTGTTCCTCTGAGCTTAGCCCTATTTTTTAGTATTTTTTTTTCCATCACTTCTCTTCAAGTTCTTCTGAACTTTGTAAATTCACACATTTTATTCGTTTTAATTGGCGCCCAACGTGGGGCTTCTTTTCCACTTCTGACTTAAAAAAAAAATATATATATATCTCCTTTAACTTTTGATTTTGATCTTGGGTTGTTGTGGTTTTAACTGGTTGTGCTTTTAGATTTTCATTTTAACGTTTAGTTTTGGTGTTTTTTCAATTTTTTTTTGTTGGACATTACCTTATATCTATATCTTAAATTGACTTGTTTTTGCTATATACTGTGTAGACTGAATAAATTGCTTTGTTTTTGATTGATTAAATAACAATTTTAGATTAATAATAAATTAATTAAAAATTTAAATAACTAAAGTTAACTATTTCACATATTTTACAAGTCCGGAGTAGCCAATAAGTTGAGTCACTACCTCGAAATAACAGTTTTGAAATTTTAGGTTCCTTAGGGTGTTGTAGCAGTATATGTCATTGGATTTCATAACTGGACCAAAACAATTAAACATTACTGGTATAGGTATCCCTTCAGAATATTAATTTGAGGACAGAGAGTAAGTTAAACTTTACCTACTTTTACTCATTCTCTCGTATATTTCTCAGTTGTGTAATATGTCTGCGTTCAAGGTAGAGCATCTGTTAGCTCCTGAATTAGAGTATGAGTTGAGAGTCCGTCATCTAACCAGTCCATTGTTAAAAAAAATGTTGTATAATGTACAGAATGTACCAGGTAAATTTCTGATTTTAAAGTTGAACATGGTGTTTGGTATAAACATGTTTTAAGTTTCATGGATGCCTTTACTGGAATGTCGGATTGGAAGATAGTCGTTCCAACTCCTAATAGAGCAGAGGTTTTGGCCACTTTTCATGACCATCCTACTGCAGCTCATTTTGGTTTCTACAAAACTTTCTGTCGAATATCTGAACTTTATTACTGGCCGAAGATGCGTCAAACTGTACGGAGCTATATCGCTAAATGCAAAATCTGTGCTACATGCAAACCGACAAATCTTCCTCAACCAGGTTTAATGGGTAGTTATCGACGGATTGATTTTCCATTTCAACTTATATCGTTAGATCTCATTGGTCCCTTATCACTTCTGTACCAGTTTGGTTTTTAAGATCTGTTTATCAATTTTGTTTACCTGGCAAAAAAAAACCATAAGATGTTGTGCTATTTTGCCTTCTATTTTTTTTATCTTATCTTAATGTTGGTTATTATCTTAGTTTATGGACTTGCTAATTTTGTTGTTTGTTTTCTCTCAAAAGTCCAACTGCATATCATAGGAGTACAGGATGGATATATGGGAATTTCCCCATCTTGAGTTCTGAGTTGAATAGATATTTACAGGGATAATTAGGAAAACATTCCAAATATTTTCATTATGAGTGTTGTATAGTTTTGTGGATCATGACCATAAAGCTTATGCATTCATATTTACTTACTGTGTCGGTGTTTTAGCGTGGGTTCAGGATTGATCACCCTGGATGTGTGCCCTCACCTGGCTCAGAAATATATCAATACATATTAGTTGTTCCTTGAGTGTCTCTTGGGTTGAAATTAGAATGTGTCACTTAGAATTGGATCAGTCTGATATTCAGCAGTAAGTCTGTTTAACTTAGTTTGTTATCTCCTATGTTATTACCTTCTTAACGTATTTGAGTTTTAACATATATTATTGTATACTGTTTGTTTACCTGTCTCTCTACTAGTGATATGGATTGGTAGATGTGAGTTATCTTTATCTGTATCTTAATTGAGTTTATCTTTACCTTTATGGAGTTTATCTCATACCTGTAATGGAGTTTATCTTGTACCTTGACTGAGTTTATCTCGTACCTTTACCTTGAGTGTATCTTTATCTTTACCTTAATTGAGTTTATCTCGTACCTTTACCTTAATTGGTTTTCTTGTACCTTTTACCTTAAGTTAGTTATCTTTACCTTTACCTGGATAAGTTTATTTCTTATCTATATCTTATGAATATATATCTTATCTTTATCTTGATTATAGAGTCCTAAAAATCTGTCCTTTACTGTTCTTGTCGTGAGTATAGAATTGGAACACGTCAATAGTACAGTTTAGGTATTACAGTTAGGATCTCTTTTATCTTTCCTTCTACCAAGTGTATGGCTGGTAGAAGTGAGTTTTGTGCATATCCTCTACCATGAGTAGATCTGGACGTGCAATTATCTTTTACCTTTTGTGCATATCCTTTACTATGAGTTGGGATTGCATTTATCTTACTTACCTTTTTTTTTAGCATACCCTATACCATGAGTATAGTGGGCTTGCTAGTATCTAGGCTTGTGCCTTTACCGATTGTGTGTTTTCCTACCGCTGCTAAATCAAGTAGGTGTATTGAATTATCTTTTACCTTGTTGTTGATATCCCGAACCATATATATGTTTAGGTTTGTAGTTTCAACTAGTTCTGAGTAATTAGGCCCTCATTGAACTCTATGGTGACGAATAGAATCGGGTCGCTCTAGTGTCAACGTTGGGTAAAGTTCATAGGACTTTTGTTTGAATTTCGTTGTTATGAATGGTTCTTGGAGATATTGTGTTAGGGGTTGTTAATACACATATATAATGTAGTTTTAACGATGGTTGTTTTTACTAATACTTGAGAATGTAGATAAGTAGTGTTAAAGGTTAACTTGATCTGTAATGTTATAGAATTAAACTTAAAATGTATATTTTTTTTTAATCTTTGGTTTATACTAAATTAACATACATTATCGCATTAAAAAAAAATGTATGACTTCGTCTCATATTCTTCGTTCCATATTTTTATTTCGTCCTTGATTTTGTTCCAATTCCTGAGCAAATGGTTGACTGGTGAGGAAAATGTTCAATTTTAACGTATCAACGTTCATTGTCGACCCAGCGTTAGATCGTTCTGCCACAAAAAAAAAAGTTCCTTTTTTTTTTTTTGCTGGAGATGAGGGAGAATGTAGCGTTTTACGCTACTGACTAGTCCAATTTAAACCCCTCAAGAAATTTTTATTACCCGCCTACGATCGATTTTAAATCGACATTTCTCCACCCACGCGGTTAGCGCTTTGAAAGATTGGTCGAGTTTGTACGAAAACGATCAGTTTTGGTCAGAACTCTACGCAGCCACGTCGATCGGTGAAATTTTTCACCTTCAAAGTGACGGAATTGGAGCAGAAAAATAATTTGGAGAAGAATAAATTAATTCATATATAAATAGAAATATCTTAATCATAATAATAAGTAAAATTTTTTTTAAAATCAATATTCATTTATGAGTTCCACATAAAAAGGAAGAGTTTTTTTTGTTGGCGTGCTGCGAGCTCCATGTAAGTAAATCATTTTATACGTATTATCTCTTTATCATATAATCAAATTTATCATTGTATTTAGTATTTCTTTAGAGATTTATTTTTGAGTTCCGAAATAATTTAAATATAAAATTTCCTTGATTTACTTGCAAAGAACAGAAGGTCATTTTTTTTATATAGTTAAACTTAAATTCTGTTTTAGTCCACGTCGTTACCATTAAGTTTTTTTGGTTCTTGTTTTTACCTAATTTTTTTGGTGGAATATAAAAGGTTCTACAAATGTGGACAGCCTTCTATAATTCTGCGCATGTTTATTTCATGGCGCAAGCTTGCCATGCCTACGAAAGTAACTTCATAAATTTGACATGATGTTGACTTAACCTAATACCAAATGTTTTGATGTTTTGTTTTGGTGCAGTCAATCCATGCTGCTACACCTATCGAATTGTATTTATTAAATTAAATAATAATTTTAGATTCCGTCACGTGAAAATATTAATTTCACTTTACTTGAGGATATTCTCTTGAGAATATTCCCTCAAGGATACTAGTAACAGAATCCTTAGACACATAGTTAGCAAACCCGTGGATTTTGCTGTCACCCAGAGGACCAGTGACTGGTTGTGGCTTTTGTGACCAGGATTCGTCTTTACAGCCACAAACTGATGTAGCCGTGCCAAGAGGAGTTTTCCTATGGACTTATAGTGCTGTAAAGATAAGTCGTTTAACTATTTGACCTTATGTATTACGTATTACTTTATATTTACTGTTAACTGATCATATGCATATGATAAGGTGAATACCTTTATGATAATTTTTTTTTTGATAATTTAATTATAAAATATTCGGGAGGAAAAAGGGACACTTCATGTGTTATTAGGTTTTAACTAGGATTTAGAGAGTCTGACCAAACTCACTTTTTTTTGGATATAATATTTTTGTTAATATAATACAATTTGATATTAAGAGGGACATAAATTTAATGTGGTTTGTTTTTAAATATTATATAATGAGTATGGAACAACTCATTTTTTGGATGTAATATATATATTTAATATAATTGTAATAGAGATTTATCAAGTTTGATATCTTTACAATATTGTCATTAGTACCTCATTTTAGTAGAACTAATTTAAATTTAAATGACTACCTTTTTGTTTTAAGACTTTGGCTACCCTACGGACTATTCTTGTTGTATACTAATATTTCATATTTTATTTGGCCAGTGGTAGTGACTATTCATTTGTTGAGGGGCTATTAGGTCCTATTGTATCTGTACACCATCCACTACCACTGTTATTTGGCTTTGCATTATATGTAAATTGTTTATACACATATACCTATATACATTTGTTTATAAATATATTTATTGTTGCTATTTTGAGTTTTATTTCAGTTCTACTAACCAGTATATAACATAGCAAAACAAGATTAATATTTAGTTTTTTTGTATTTCAGAGTATTACCTCCAGATTCATTTGTTACTTCAAATCTCAACTATCGTTGAGTTGGCGCCCTTCTTTTCTCTTCTTATTGTTCTCTTTCTATAAATTTATTCCCAGTGACCTTCTTTAGTTGTATCACGTTTGATATTACCAGGTCTCATTTCGTTTCTTGTCTCATTAGCTCAGTATCCTTGCTATCTGTTTAAATCTTTAAAGCCACAATCCAGTGCATTGAAGCTAGCCCGAACACTCACTTGAGATTTAGTGTCTCTTTGGCCATTTAAATTTGTTCCTCTGAGCTTAGCCCTATTTTTAGTATTTTTTTTTCCATCACTTCTCTTCAAGTTCTTCTGAACTTTGTAAATTCACACATTTTATTCGTTTTAGTTTGAGCAAGCCATCTGCCATGATAAATGAGTCCCACTGGGCCCAATACGTCTTAACTACTGAGCATAGGTTTGATACTTCTTGCCAAAGTGGCCGACGGTTGTCCTCTTTTTATTTTCGAATTTTCTGTACAACTGGATCTCTCTCTTGTTCTTCCCTTATCTTGGTTGGCGTCCAGTCGTCGTTAACCATCGTTGTTCTTAGCACTGCTGCTTCCTTGGATTCCGTTTTGTTGTAGTGGGAACATTCTGCTGGGCATGGCCTTCTGGAAAGAAAATCAGCGTTTCTGTGGCTAACTCCGGCGCGGTGCTCAATCTTGAAATCATATTTTTGGAGTCGTTCGATCCACCTGGCTATCTGACCCTCTGGATTCTTAAACTGCATCAACCACTTAAGGGCAGCATGGTCGGTTCGGTATAAAAGTATTCTAACATAGAGGTATTGATAGAAGTGCTATACTGATTTTACTACTGTCACAAGTTCTTTTCTCGTGACGCAATAATTTCGCTCAGGTTTCGAAAGAACTTCATTAAAATATCCAAGAACTCGTTCCTGTCCTCCTTGAATCTGAGACAGCACTCCTCCAATTCCCACATTACTTGCATGCGGATCTAAGTTGAACTCTCCTTCTGGCAGTGGATACCCTCAAATTGGTGCTGTTATTTTAATGCCTTTTTTAAGGTCTCAAAGGCATTTTGGCAGTCTGTATCCCAGCGGTATTCTCTTGCTTCCTGTGTAAGTCACGGTAATGGTTTAGCGATATCTGAAAACTTCTTAATAAAGTTCTGTTCTAGTTTTCCTGATGGTGAGTTTCTTGATTTGCGTCGTACCTAGGGTGCTTACAAGAACTTCGTACGTGTCCTATTTCGCCACAATTCCAGCATCTTATGGTCTTCGTTTTGTTGTATGTCATGCTTTTCATCATACTAACGACCTGGTCAAGTTTATCTTCATCTTCTTCCTCTTTTACAGTCCTAACTTTACTGTACCCGCAAGAGGCTTGCGTAGCTGACTCGTATTCGAGGGCGGCAGATAAGATATCCACCAGCGTCTTGTGACGAGCTAATCGTAGTGTTCTCTGCATTTCATGATCACGAAGACCGTCAATAAACATTTGAACGGCCAACTTTTCCATCATATCTATGGGAGCTGTTGATAAGCATATCTTACTAATCTGGCAATATCTACCTCATATTCTTAAAGAGCTTCATCTCTATTTTGTCTTCGATTTTTAAGCTGCGACTGATATACATGCTCCAAATGTTCGTGGCCATATCGCATATTTAACCTCTTCTTGAGTTGGTCGAAATCATCCGTCTCCTCTACAGCTATGGTCTGAAGCACATCTAAGGCATCTCCTCGAAGAGCGATAGTCAGGTTTACAGCCTTTTCTTTTTCAGACCATCCATTCGCTTTTGCTGCTGATTCGAACTGTTTTATGTAGTTGTTCCATGACGATTTTTCGTCGAAATTTGGAACTTTGACATGAGCAGAACCTCCACTTCCTTCAAATTTCGGCCGTGCTTCCAACTTACATTTCGTCTCGTCTTCTTTTGTCTCTACTGTAATTGGATTTTTCCCTCTCTCTGCTGTCCCTGTTTCCTCAATCTTCCTTTCCATTGCCTTTCTCTTTTCTTCGAAGGCCAACATATCGGCAGCAACTTGTTTTTTAACGAATATACTCTATCGTCGAGGGCAGACATCTCAGAAGTGACTTTAGAGATTTCCAAAGAGATGTTAGCAAAAACCTTGCTTCCAGAGAAGAAATCTCGTTAGGAACTTTGTCTTCTAAAGAAGCGATATCGCCGGAAATTTGTACTTTGTGCACAAAGATGAAAGCGGAGCTTTGTGCTCTAATGATGCGATGTCACCAGAAACTTTGGCTACATCAGAAGAAACTTTCGAAATATCGTCAGAAACTTTGTTCTCTAATTTCGAAATCGACGAGATGACAGCAACATGTTTATCTTTAAATATATAAGTTTCCGGATCCAAACTAATTTTCTTTTAAAAGCGTTCTTTAGTCGTCGGACTAAATCAGCCTTTTTCCGGTGGAAGCTAATTCTCTCTCCTCGAGATGTCTTCTTAAATTAATTTAATTAATTAAATTCTTAAATCGTCGTCATTTTTACAATTTACTTACTATTCCACTTTTGACAACAAATGTTATGTTTTTATTAATTTAATTTATTGTTTTTATTTATTATCAAAAGTTCTACAATTCTAACACTTACAAGTTATTTTAAAGTCTTTATTTGTACTCACACTACATTTGTAATTCATCTCACATACATAATTTATTTATAATATGAGCGTTACATTTAAAACTCGGCGCGCTATTATCTTCTGACTAACTCCACAATGAAAGTTCCGTTATATTTATACGAAAAACATTCGTTAGCTTGATATTTCTCGAAGGATGTCGACCTTCCTGACCCTTAGCTAAAAGACTGGAAGGTCATGGACTGGTTTTTCATTCGACTTGGTTCCGGAACGTTCCAATGGTAGGGGACCGGTTTTATTACCTGCGATTTCTGCAAGCTGGTCGAAGGGCGTAAAATATAGAACATATAAGAACTAAAAAGGATATTTATGAGACGTATTTATCGTAACAATACATACAAAATCTCTACTCCATAAATTTTTCTAAAAAAATGTGATTGGTTTTTTTACAATAATATATATATATATATATATATATATATATATATATATATAATATATATATATATATATAATTATTAATATATATATACAATAATATATATATATATATATATATATATATATATATATATATAATATATATATATATATATACTTATTCTCAAAAGAAAGATGAAATTTATGAAAAATTGAATAATTCTGATTTTTTTAAATCAATTTTTTTTCAAAAATTAATATGCATTGTAAACGGTCAAAAATTTTTGAGGTCATTACTTATGCTAAAATAAAGAAAGTCTTATAGGGATTACTATAAATATTAATTTTTGTGGAAATGACGTATGTTTTATTTTTTACTTTTTCCAAAAAAATTCGAAAGGGTGCTCTTATTTTCATCATCACTTACTTAATTTTGATGCTATTAACTTCTTCTGGACTTCATTTTATAGGTATTTCTGAGTACTTTACTTTTGAAAATCGTTTAATAAGTATATTTTATAAAATGCATTGTCTTCTCGTTATTTAAGCTTGAATATTCAGATTTGAGTACTTGCCGAAAAAAAATACATTTAATTACCTTTAACTCACTTTGAATTAACACTAATAAAAGGTTTTTTAAGCAGGGAATTTATTCAAATTATTAGCTTTAATTTTGGTAATTATAACTTTTTTATAAAAAAACTTATAGTTTTTGAGTTATTTATGAAAAACCGCTTTAAAAACATGCATTTTTTTTCAAGAAAAATCAAAATCTTTGATCTTCAATAACTTAAAATATATTGATTTATTTTAATAACTTTATAAGTTAAATTTTGTTTATATTTGGTGCTTCTATCGATTCCTGGGGTTATTTTTAATAAAATAATTTCCACCACCGAGAAGGGGTGGCATCCACCCCCAGGGTAAAAGCGCAAGTTGACACCATGTCACTTTTGTTTCTTAAGGTATCCTCTAACTACCCACCAATTTTAATGAAAATGGATGGAGGTTCAACGAAATCGGAGTGAAAACCTTTAGTGACTGTATTATAGTTTAAAAATATATTCTCATCTCAATAGATTTAACATTGACATAGTTGGACGTTCTAACAACTCTTGGAGAACCAAAGTAAAACTAATTTAGTACTAATTTTTAAATTCTAAATTTATCATTATCTAGAAATTGTCTTCAGTTATTTCTTCAGTTCAAAGCGTTACAGGTTTCTTCTCGAAGCGGCGTATATTGTGTAGTCATATCTCGATCGAACTTAAGTTTGATAGAATTTTTGCTAAAAAATTCGATTCGAGTATAGCGTCTTCTGTTAATCCGGGTACTATTATGAATGTTTCTCGGGTCTGTAAATTATCGATCTCGCAGTCAATAGATAATTTGTTATTAAGTTCCGTCGATGAAGCGTTCGCTAGTTGTGTTCTTCCGTTATAGCTTTCTAGAGAGTGCTTGTATGTGTAAATTAGCGCATTGTAAGTTTTATGCCCGATTTTTAATGATGCAATCCTGTAGGTATCAACGAAAATAAGCCTCCACTACTACTCTATCGGCCGACTTCAAACGCCTGTAACTGTTAATTTAAACTAGCAGATTTACTAACAACTTGTGTGGTTTATTTGGCATGTACTGGCGCAAATGATGTTTTGTTTTGGTGCTGCACATCTGTTCGTCGATACACAATCGAGCAGTCTTCGGAACGGAATCGAATCGAGTGTTTAGAATGTCAAACAATGTTCGAATGCGGAACAACGCATCGTACCCGGGTTCGCCTTTTTGACTTGAGTGCTTTCATCACGAAAAGATAAATGTTGTTTTATCGCCATAAACTTTCCTTTTGGCATTGTCTTTGCTATTGCTTGAAACGCGTTTTTGCCCCAATAGCTTTCTAAATTGGGATAACGGTAAACACTCATATAAATGAGAATGCCAATATATCTAAAAATATCTTCACTGGTAGTAGTGAATTTTGTGTTGATATCGGCTTGGCGAATTGCTCGATTTGTTTCAAATGTAATCAAGTTAACCAATTCCTTAGCAAAAAAATACAGAAATAGTTCCATCGGTGTCTCGAGCTCTTTTATGAACGATGGTACCCTTGAAGCACCCCGGAAGGCTACTTGATTGACATGCAAACGCATTGATTTCATACGCAAAACAATTCATACCTGCACCAGTGAAACCTCCAGCAGAAGGCACAATTGATGGACCAGCAATTTCGATTTCGGGCAATAGAGAACGAGGTCATTTCAGTTTCTTGAAACGCGGTGTTGAAGTTGATGGCACGTCGTATTAATCTTTTTCTTCTGTCGTAACAAACTTTTCGTGTGAAACATTCTGTTCAGGAAGTAATGTTGACGCAGCTGATGGAAGTGCTTCGTCGAGTGCAGTCAAGTTCAATGAAAAGTCGACCGCTTGATTGACGAAAACAGATTCGTCTTCATATATTTGCCGAACCACCTGTGAAATATACTGTTCATTCTCGGGGAATATTTCGTCAAGCACAAAATCTGGATCGTGCATATCATCGTCGCTACTGAAATCAGTTTCCACATCTGATTCGACCAATTTTATAAATGCTTATTGTTCCTCTTCGCTCACGTCGCTGATCTTTACTTTATTTCGGCTTCGAAAATCCATTTTCTGGCACACTAGAACTGTAAACAATGACACAATTAGGCAGATGAACATAATAGAAAGATGACACTAATCTCCATCTAAACTGTCATAAGTGCTTTGAGGCACGCTTTCCTTTTTCTGTTTTTACACAACTTCATAATTTTATTTTTCACTTTCACTTATATCATATTAAAAGAATGAATTCTTACCTTTTCAACGGTATAAATGACGACGATATCCAATACGAAAAACTATATAATTTTTTGTTTGATAATTGGACTGTAGCAAGAAATAATTTTCGATCTTAACACTACGAAACTTCTCACTAAACTGTTCACTGTTCCGGCAAACGAAACGAAACGGTAAAATGATCTTGCTTATGAACCAAGTTAACAATGAAGGTACTATCTGTAGGCACTCTTAGCAGTTTTGAGAATAAATATTATTGCGTGTAATAACCATTGACTTTTATCATACATGTCTCGAGGCACTCTTTAACCGATAGAGGGTTAGATAAAAGTTTAATAAAATTAATCGGTGAAAACTATTTTCAGAAAATGTAAAATACTCACTAATAAAATATTCTCATATTCAAAAGTATTTTATATGGAGTTTCCAGCACACTAAAAATTTAAAAACATTTAGAAAGTGACTTCTAGTGTCTACTAATCATCGTGATTTTCCTTTAATTTTTTTTTTTTTTTTTTGAAGGAGTATAACACAGTAACAGGGATAGTGAGAAACTAGCTATTTTTTAATGGCATCTTAATATAATTTACTATTTGTGTTGAGAATAAGCCACAATTTTACTTTAAAATAAGTTTACTTTAAAATTGACGTTTCGATGCGCCTTATTAACTATCGATAATAGGTTCTGGCATAGTTGTAACGGGTAACGGGGGTAAACCATGGGGTAAACATTATTTGTATAGAGTTTAGGTTGGTACCTTTTTATGAGCCAGTCCAGCTCTGTACCTAACAATTCAATTGGTACTTTTTCTCCTTCTTATTTCCTGTTTTTGGAATATATCTTCTCTAAGTATAAGCATAAAATATATTAGAATTTCGCGATCGTAACCTCATCTATTGTTATTAATTTCAATTGATATATATATTATGTCTTTACAAAATTTAACTATCTCTATAACTAGAATTTCTTAATTTCCCCTGTCTTGTGTAATTGGAAATTTGACCCATTATTCTATCTAATTATGTGGACTTTTCTCCTTTTAAAGTTTAAGCCTACTCCTCTCCATCATATTTTACGCGAGGAGCGGGTTTCTCTTAATTATCAAAACATAAAATATGAGACGATACAATTTTAAAGAAATTTAATTGTTTTATAAAAATAACTAATAAAATATTTAAATGGTAGATGTTGATGTATGAGAAGGTAATAACAAAAGCTCTATTGTTCGTTAAACAATCAAAAGCATTTTAGAATAAAATAACCCGCATTATTTTTTATATCGAATGACAAACTGAAGTAACCTTGAAAATTCATTAAATGTATACACTGTATATTAAAAAGTATGTGAAGGTCTACGTAATGAAATAATACGAAACGATACAGTATTGTCAAAATATGGACAAAAAATAGTTTTTTTCTGTATGCAACAATGCATGGTTGACAGAAAAATAATTATCATTGTGAAGGCAAAAATAATCAGAATCCATGCTTATTCTTATACAGAGTGGCCCAAAAGTCTGGAAACGGCCAATTATCTCGTAAATTACCAGACATAATTATACAAAATTTAAGGTATACCTATTTTGGGATACAAGATTCAATATTTGATATTTGCAATGTTGCCAGATTTTCCGTTTCTGTTATATTATTAGTAACTTTGGTTTTTCAAATTCATCACTCTGTATATTAACTCGTTATTTTAATCTCCTCTTCAATACAAGTTCAACCATATGTAACACTTATGATTTTATGTATTTTGGAAGGTCTTAAATACATAAAACAGAAGTCTGGCAACGCCTAATTGTCTCAATAGATTTTTTAACATTAACTATTTTTAACTAGGTATATTAAAACGTTACAATTGATAAATTAATATATTTTTAACACAATGGTTACTTTATCAAGTGTTCAAAATGTGCTCCATTTGTGGGAAACAGTACCCTAATCGATGGTAGAATGCATTTTTTGCACCACATTTTTCCATGATTGTTCGAGATTCATCGATTTTTCATTGCCTTAGTTCTGCAAGACTTGCTGGTTTAGTTTTGTAAACTGAATTTTTTAAGTATTTCCAATAAAAATATTCTTTAGGATTGAAATCAGGTGAACGTGGAGTCCATTCAATTCTACCTGGTCTACCGATCCATCGTCCAGGAAATATCTCTTGCCCATCTTGCCCATATCTAATTAAAATTGACACCAAACAGTTTATCAGTGTAGGTACAATTTTATTTCCAAGTAACATTTCGTAACTATCTGAAGTTAAATTTCCTTCGATAAAAAATGACAGAATTAACTGAGTACCTATTATACCTGACCATACCTTCAATTTTTATGGTGTTTGAGTTTGGTTTTCACTCATCCAGTGTGGATTTACGTCACTTTAGTACCTTAAATTGTGTCAATTTACACTTTTACACAGTGCAAAGGTTGCTTCATCTGAAAAACATATTCTGTTAACGAAATTTTTATCCTTTTCCATTGTATCCATCATTACCTCAGTAAATTCTAATCTACGATCGAAGTCATCTTCACTTAATCCTTGCAATAAGTTAATTTTGTATCGTGTAAAAATATTCTTATGCAATATACGTAAGATTGAAGAACGACCTACATCATGTACTTGTGCAACCCTGCGGGAGGATGTATGTGGATCTTCAACAAAATTTTGCCTTATATCTAGTTTTGTTGTTATTCATAACTATTTTTGACTGTCTAACTGATCAGTTTCTATCTAGTAAATCGTAAATTTTGTAATTTCGTAATTCGTAAATTGTAAATTGCTTGTCCATAATTTTACAAAATTTGGTATAAATGTTCGGCGTTATTTAGAATAGGTATTTCCCAGACGATGGATTGGTAGACGAGGTAGAATTGAATGGCCTCCACGTTCACTTGATTTCAATCCTAAAGATTATTTTTATTAAGGATACTTGAAAAATTCAGTTTACAAAACTAAATCAACAAGTCTTGTGGAACTAAGGCAACGAAATATCGATGAATCTCGAATAATTTCCAGACAATCATGGAAAAATGTGGTAGACGCATTCTACCACCGATAAGGTGCTGTCAACTCAAATGGACCACATTTTAAACACTTGATAAAGTAACCATTATGTTAAAAATGTTTTAATATACTAACTGTTACATTTTAATGTCGTTAAAAATAGTTGGTATTAAAAAAGTTATTGAGACAATTAGGCGTTGCAGACTTTATGTTTTATGTATTTAAGATCTTCCAAACTACATAAAATTATAAGTGTACATGTGGTTAAACTCGTCTTGAATAGTAGATGCCAATAATGACTAAATATATAGGGTAATGAATTTGAAAAACTAAACTTACTAATAATATAAGAGAAACGGCAAATCTGGCAACATTGCAAATATTAAATATGGAATCTCAGTATCTCAACATAGGTGTACCTTAAATTTTGTACAATTATAACTAGCAATTTACGAGATAATTGGCCGTTTCCAGACTTTTGGGCCACTCTGTATATAAAATCAACCAGATGTAGGTAGAAGTCTACTAAAAGATAATCTTAAATACTTTGAAAAATGAAAAGATAAAAAATTTAATTTAAATCTAAATGTTTAGAAGACAATGTACTATTAATTAAATAATGGTATTGAAGCTGAGTTATTAAGGGAGCTGTTATACGGGGTGCACAAGAATTGGCTCTCGTTTGCAGGTAATTTGCCGATGTCAACGAACTATAGGGGGAACTTTGACAGATGATCAGCTGATCACGCACGTAGGAAAACAAAACAGAGCTACCATAATCTTTGTAGGTGAATGATTGTTGTGTCTAAAAATTATCCGTATTTATTATCTTCGATTGATTGTTTTTGCTAACGCAATGGCAAATAAAGAACTTAGTCTGCCCCATATTTTAAAATATATAGGAGACACAAATAGACCTTTAAAAGAAGGCGAGGCCTTGTTTAAAGGATGGCCACGTTGTGTTGTGTGGCAAACATAATAACAAATTAGTCGATTTGTGTCTGCAAACGACTAATTTAAATATTGCCCCACATGAAATTACTGTGGATGTGTTAAGAGACGATTGGGTGGCAAAATGCACTTGTAAAGCCCGCCAGGGAGGAATGTGCGTGTGTTTTATTAGGTACGCATTAGTCTAGCATTCACCAGTTGATTCATAGTCGAGTTTCGTCTTCGAAACGACCCACACGTGGTTTTCTGTGAGAGTTGTGCATTCTACCACTAAACTTCGCTTCGCGGAGAGGGTTCGCAATCCCATCGTGGATGAATCATTTCATTGGGTCAAGTACATATCGCGGGTGACCTGGCAATACCCTCCTATCTGCCATTTTTACCAAAAATGAGAATTTCTCAGATTTAAACATGTAGCATAAAGATACACCTTTGTTTAAATCTCGTATTTGTATGATTAAGCCGAAAGCCTAAAAATCACTATTGAAAAATCTCCTACCTGACTAAAGGAAATAAACAAGACGCAAATTATCCTATCTAACTAGTTTGTGTGGTAAAGTTATGCGCTACGGACTTGCTTGGACTTGTGTGACGTTTTATTGCGAAAATCATACTAACTGCGTAAGTGTTTCAATTGTTTATTCAACATGTGTGTTTATTTAGCTATGTTAAAGGTATTTTAGATACATTACTTATTTTTATCGAAACAAGAAGGATGTTTCTGCTCCTGTTCCTGATCCATCACTATGGATAAGAAATAAAAACAAAAGTTTTAAGGATGAAAGGAAAACCTTATCTTGGATTTAGTAAAAATAAAGGAGAGAAAATGAGACAAAATTGCCCAAAAAATGGGAGAACCATTAAAGAAACATGTAACTCAAAGAAATGTAAAAACTCTAAAGTGAGGTTTTGCACGGAAATATCTGAAGAATGTAGGGCAGCTATTTTTGAAAAGTTTTGGCATGATCTGAATTGGGATCAGCGTAAAGTTTTCGTCGCATCACATGTTTTAAAAGTTCCAACTCGTACGAAAACCAAAGAAAATTACAGAGATTAGGCACATATCATTATTTAAACGATGCAAACGAAAATCTTGAAGTTTGTCGTACCATGTTCTTAAATACACTAGATCTTGGCTACAAAACGGTTCAAGCTTGGATCGACAACAGCAAATTTGGAATAAGTAAAGAAGCTTCTACAAGTATAACCACCAAGGAATACGTAAGAAGGAGATTCGATACGGACTATGGATTATTATATAACTTTTTTGAATCATTACTCAAACTTCCATCTCATTACTGTCGTCAAAATACTCTTAAACTGTACCTGGAAAACACCTTTCAAAACATGGCTCACCTTTACAGTGTCTACTGTCATGACTTTTGCAACGACAAAAAAGTAACTCCATTGGGAAGAAATGTTTTTTTCTAAGAAGTTTAAAGAGAAGAACTTGTCACTATACAAGCCAAAAAGACCAGTGTAATACTTGTTTTTCGTTTAAATATGGCAATATTTCCGAAGACGAATATCAGTTGCATATAAAAAGGAAAGATCTTGCGAGACAAGCTAAGAATACTGATAAAGAGGAAGCGGAAAAAGGCAATCTAATAGTCATTACAATGGATCTACATGCAGTCAAGTTATGTCCTTTCCTTCCCGCTAATAAAATCTATTTCAAAACAAAGCTCTGTTGTCACAATTTTTACAGTCTATGACCTTAGGACAAAAGATGCCCTCTGTTACTGGTTCTTTGAAGATCAGAATAATATAATGAAAGCATCAACATTCACAAGTTGCATTATGCATTATTTGAAGACATATTGCTTGACTGATTCTAAAACACCAATCGTGATGTTCTTCGATGGATGTGGATATCAGAACAGAAAACAGTGTTTTAGCTAATGCACTATTAAATTTTGCTATGAGATACAATATCTTTGTATACCAAAAATTTCTAGAGCCGGGTCACACTCAGATGGAGTGTGATTCGGTACATAGCGTTATAGAAAGATCTCTTAGGCATAGAGAAATCCATTTGCCTAGCGAATATGAGTCAGTAACAAGAAGCGTTAAAGCGAGGAAAAGCTCCTGCCCCTTGCAGAGCTCGACTGTTGGAATCTTCATTTTTCAAAGATTTCTCCTCCTCTAAGTATTTAAGATACTCTTCTATTAGGACTGGAAGAAAAACCAACGATCCCGTAATCAATGACATCAAGAGTATTCAATATGATCCATGCGGCACTATAAGAGTAAAATTAGATTATGAGGATGAATACAAAGAACTCCCATGTAGACCAAAAACAATGCCAACAATATTCGAATATCCCAAACTGTTACAAGGACCATGCAAAATTAAGTCTGAAAATTGGCAACATCTGCAGGAGTTAAAATCAGTTCTTCCCAAAGATACGCATGCATTTTAGGATGCACTTTAACATGAATAATTTTGCAGTTCCGAATCATTATTTTAAAAATTATGTGTGCATATTTAACAAAATACCCTAAAACAAACTTTTTTTAATTTTTTTTTTTGTTTTAAGTTGTAAGAAATAATTTTTTAAGTTTGAAAGGAAAAGTTAGCAATTTATTATTAATTGACAACTTATTAGATTGTACCAATTTCATTATTCTTTTGTGTCATTATGAATTTACTAATTGCATTAATTTTATTATTAATTTAATGTGCATTTTATTACCGGATATATTTTTTGAATTCAGTTTATTGAATTGTTTTTATACCATTGATACATATGTCAATATTTTTATGTTTAATATATTTTTCCGCAAATCGCAGGAAATTTTGACATTCCTGTCAAAATTTCTTGAAGAAAAAGTCAGGACTTCCTTACTGTAAGGAAATGTCATTTCCTTACTGTAAGGAAATGATATTTCCGTACAGTTGTTAGTGTTCTACATAAATGTTATTAGTTTGACAATTCAACCTCAATACGTTTCCATAGTAACCCAAGTAATTTTTATTAGGAATTCAAAGCACCATTTATTTGGGAATAAAATTATCGCGTTTTTTTTAAATCAATCCACATTCCTGGACTCTGTGTTGCTAAGTCTCGGCTTGCGCCTCGACTTAGCAATCTTCACAGTCGTCCAGGAATGTTAAGCTTTTCCTACCCGGTAAACAATGTACTATTTATGTTTATAACGTGGTATATATACGAAATTATTTTACTGCTTTCGGTCAGCTGTTTTTTTTTATTAGAATCGACATTTTTGTTTTGGTTGGCTTATGGTTGTCTTTTGGTATGTTGTTTCGTATTGGGTAATTTTAATTTTGTATATTCTTCTTTAGTTGTAATTGTATATTTGCTTATATATATTTATGTTTTAATTTCATTGCTTTTTTAAATTTATTTATACAGTCCACTGGCTTTGATTTCTTTTCTTTATTTAAATAATACATACACCGCATTTAGAAAGGCGGAAACCGGCGAGTTCTAAATTGAACAGAATATCTTCTCTCCCCCTTCAGGATGACCCCAATTGTTATATTGAGATCATCGTATGTGCAGAACGCAACATAATGGTCCCTAGAGCCGGATCCTCTTCTTTTTTGTTTTTTTTTTTGTGATTTTTCATGTCTAGTTGCGGTTCCCTTGTGAGGGAGTTTAATAAGCAGCGAACAAGTACCAAAGGTAATTTGGGAGAACGAAGACCAATATTTTCCACTGCTATTGAAAAGCAAATTGCTGACCATATTATCACCATGGGAGCTCGTTTTTTTGGCCTAACCAGTAAAAATTTACAAAAACTTGTATACGAAGTAGCTGAAAGATAATATTAGACACAGTTTTAATAAGGAAACCAAGATGGCATGCTGGAAATGGGTCAGAGGCTTTTTAAAGCGAAATTCTCGAATATCATTTCGATGTGTCTATTTTACAGCATTAACACATATATTAGACGAGTTTCAATTTCCACCGGAAAACATTTATAACATGGACGAGTCCGGTTTGACAACTGTGCAAAAGAGATCACAGAAGATTTATGCTGGTAAAGGTCGCAAACAAGTTGGTGCTTTAAGTAGTGCAGAGCGTAGTCTACATGTTACGCTCGTATGTGCAATGAATGCCATTGAAACATATGTTCCTCCTGCTTTGATTTTTCCTCAACAGAGAAAGAAAGACGAACTTATGATCGATGCACCTACTGGAAGTGTAGCCTTCGATCAAGAAAAAGGATGGATGACTTCCGACATTTTCTGTCTCTAGATGCAACATTTTTTAAGTATTCAAAGGCTTCTAAAACCCACCAAGTTTTGTTGTTACTCGATGGTCATGGTAGTCATCAAAGATTTGCAGCTCTCCAGTTTGAAAAAAGAAAACGGTATTTTTATGTTTTGTTTGCCTGCTCATTACTCTCATCACGTTCAACCCAAGAAATTCAATTATGGCTACGACAGAATCCAGGTAAAACAGTTACCCAATTTAAAGTGACCAGTATTTTTAACAGAGCATATTTAAAAAGTGCTCTTCCATCAAATGCAATAAATACATTTAAAAAGACAGGAATAGAACCGTTAAATCCAGATGTTTTCGAGGATTGGCAATGTTTGCCGTCCACAACAACAGATAGAGAAAATTATCAACAAAACCCACTACCAGGATGCTCTGACGAGAATTTACTACAGGACCATCGGAACCAAAATGTTTCTTTGATTGACGGTTTATTAAAAATCCCTGATCAGAAATCAACATCATCGTCAGTCCTAAACATGTCGGTCGAAGATATTTGTCCTTCTCCTTTAGCTGGAGTATCTGAAGTAACTCAGAAAAGGGGTAGAAAACGGAGTAAAAAAGAATATTTAAATTCAACGCCAGAAATTGATGATATAAAACAAAAAAATGCAGAAAGAGAAGCAAAAAAAACGAAAACAAAACGCAAGAAAAGTGAAAAGGCAAGTTCGTGTTTCAACTACAAACAGTTCTAAAGGCGATTGTGAATTTTCTTTTGAAAAAGACGACTAGGGCGATTCAGCTTGCATGTCGAAGAATTGGTGTCACAATAAATGTGCAGATGTAAATCCTGGACGTAAACAATTTATGTGTGAATTGTGCATGTAAAAATTTTTTTCCTAAAAAATACCTATTTGTAATATTATTTATCGTTTACAATATCTTTTGATTTAATACAATAATTTGGTATTTACTTATTTTATACAAAATGCAACGGGAATCATCATGGGCAAATGCAACATCATGGGCATATCAAAGGGTCCATCATGAGCGCCTATATGCCCATGATGGACCGTTAAGAGGATTTTAGTAAACTATGAATAACTTCTGTCATCTTAATTTTTATCAAAATTTGAAACATTTGCATATTATACAAATAACAAGACAATATGTGCTCATATTTAAAGCCTGCTAAGTAAATAATTAAAATTATTATGGTGCTTTTTCCTTAAGGGGTCCATCATAGGCACATTTCCCGTAATTGAAGCATTATTTAAACTATGAACATATGCCTTAGATCAATTACCCAATAGTGGATTAAACCAGATTTTATGGTTCAGAAAGTATTTTGAAGGGTGCAGACACTTTAAACACACACTTTAGTGAATTAATATAGTAAATATACAAAAAAATCATCTGTCAAATAAACGTCAAATCGAAAGGCGCATTATTTTGAAGCTCCTTACAAAAAATATCAATTTTAGAGGTTTTTTCTTCACTTTCACAGTAATCACTTGAAAGTGATAAAGACACATTAAACTAGTGGTCTGGAAGAAAGTGTATATTTCGTGTATAGATAGTTTAATAAAAAAAAACGACATGGAAGAATTCCACCGAAGCCTCCAGATAGAGGAAATTTTATGTAGAATTTGGAGAAGATAGAACGATGGAATTTTGAAGAATTAAACAAAAATAGCAACATAACAATAAATAAGGTAACAAACGAAAAAAACCAAACAATTAGCACTAACGAGGTAAGTAACCAATTTGATTTTAATAACGATGCTTTGACACAATTTAATAAAATAGATAGATCAGGTAATCCAAATTCAAATAAAGTTATAAATTTAAGATTAAATAATAGATATAAATTAGGAGATAGTGCACCATACATAGTACATATAGAAAATAAAAACGGTAATATCGGCAAATTACACAGGATAGGCACGGCCCGATTAATTTTACGTTCAGTACCTGAAATTGAAAATAATATCACACAAATCACGGTAGTTGGTAGGAATAAAATTAAGGTAGAACTTAATAATTTTACTAGTGCTAATAAATTAATTGAATCTGATAATTTAAAAAGCAAACAGTACGAGGCATATATTCCGACGTTTTTTACCCAAAGAAAAGGTGTTATAAAATCTGTAGATAAAGAGATAGAAGAGGATGATTTGTTATCATTAATTCAACCTAGGTTTGGAATGAGGTTTGAAGTCTTACATGTAAAAAGAATAATGCGGAAAGTGGTACAAGAAAATGGATCAACTATCTATGTAAAAACTGGAACTGTAATAGTAACGTTTAAAGGTCAGTCTATACCTACCAACGTACTAATAGAAAAAATGATATACGAGGTTGAAAATTACACAACCAGAATGCTACAATGTTTAAAGTGCTTGAGATTTGGGCATATACGTGTTCAATGTAGGGGAAAAGATAGGTGTGAAAGATGCGGTGAAGAACATAATAAATCAAATTGTTCCAATCCTAACAATCTATTTTGTGTATTGTGCAAAGGAAAACATAGCCCTACTGACAAGGGAGCAAATTGTACGGAAAGGGAAAAACAGGAGTATATTAAAAAGATTATGAATACTGAAAATATAACATATTACGAAGCTAATAATAAATATAGAAAATATTATTCAACAGTAAGTAAAGAACAAGAAAGTACTTCCAATAAATATACAATCTATAAACGAAAACGATCAAATAGTATTAATTCTAGTAACGTAGACAGAGAGATAATGGAAGCGCACAGAAAAATCTTGCAAACTCCAAAAGTACAAAGTCAGCCTTGTTATAATTTTAACAGCCCTATTTATCATAATAAAACACAAATACAAAACGATAATCAAAGTAATATAGGAGAAATTATAGTAAACTTATTTCAACAACTTTAAATCAGATTAATCACAATTTAGATGAAAAAAACGTTAGAATTACTGAAAAACAATATTTTACAATTATTATTAAATCGTGATGGCTAGCATATCATTTCTTTCAATGGAATGCAAGGTCAATTAAAACAAATAAGGGTTATTTAGAAAAATTTTTATATGACAATAAAATAGATATAGGACTAATATCAGAAACATGGTTAAAGAAAAGTAGCTTTATTAACTTTACTGGTTATAATATCTTTAGGAATGATAGGGATGATGGATATGGTGGTGTGGCCATACTATTGAAAAAAAAAATTAATTTTGATAATACTCCTACTTTTCATCCAATCAATGACGTAATGTGTAATAGCATATCAATAAAAATTAAAACCGGTAAAAGATTAACATTTATTCTATTTATGTAAAACCAAATCTCAAAATTACGGTAAATGAATGGAAAAAGTTTTTTAATAGTATGGAGAAGCCTTTTATAATTGGTGGTGATTTTAATAGCCACAATTATGTTTGGAGTTGTAGTACTGTAGACACTATAGGAAAAAATCTGTTAGAAGCTATTGAGGACTGTAATCTCGTACTTTTAAATAACGGCAAAGAAACTTTGATGCGTAGACCTAATAGTATTAATAAATCGGCCATAGACCTTACAATATGCTCAGCAAATATTAGTCATTGTTTCGATTGGGATGTTGTGGACAATACTTTAGGATCAAATCATTTTGCTATTGTTATAAAGTCAAATATTAATGTTAATAAAGCGGAATGTGTAAACACAAAATTCCAATGGAATATAAATAAAGCGGACTGGTCTCTTTTCTCTTCTATCACTGATAATTTCATGGAATGCGATAATAATTTAGATTACCAACAATTTTTAAATAAATTAAACGAATATTGTAAAATATGCATACCGGAGAAAAGAACAGGGACTAGTCCACGATTTAGGAAAACTTGGTGGAATGACAATTGTAAAAAGGTTATTCAAGCACAACAAATTGCTTTACGCAAGTTTAAGTTACAGTCCAATATACAAAATTATATATATTATAATAAGATGTGTAGCGAAACGAAAAAAGTTATATTAAAAAGTAAACGTAATGCATGGAAAATTTTTTGTGAAAATTTAAACAAAAATACACCAATAAAAAATATGTGGAATCAAGTCAAACGTTTACAAAACATCTTTAAACCACAAATAAATCCAGTGACCGAAGGAGAATGGGTTGAGGAGTTTTTGAGAAAATTATGTCCAGATAATATATTTTCAAAAATTAATGTAATGGAAAGTAAAAACTCTAATCATCCACTTTCAGTGCCACTTAGTTTATACGAATTAGAAATAAGTCTTAAGAACAAGAAAAAATACGTCTCGGGAATAGATAATATACATTATATTATGTTGGCAAATTTTACATCAAAAAGGAAAAGAAACACTATTAAAAATTTTAAATCAAATATGGCAATCAGAAGATATTCCAGATAGTTGGAGAGAGTACCGGGTGATTCCCATACTTAAAGCAAATCGAAATTCTGATTCGGCAGAATCTTATAGAGGTATTTCATTAAGCTCCTGCATAACAAAAACACTGGAAAGAATGATAAAACTTAGGCTCGAAAGATGGTTGGAAAAAAATAATAAACTATCACAAACACAATTTGGATTTCGTAAAAATCATTCTACTGTGGAAGCAGTGAGCCACTTGGTAACAGATATAAATTTAGCGTTTACGTCAAATTCTTCAGTAACAGCTCTTTTATTAGATGTGGAATCAGCATACGACAACGTTAATTTAATTATACTGTACAACAAAATGAACAAATAGGTCTTCCGAATGTTTCTGTCAAAAAATAATAAAACTATATGACTGTCGAAAAATTTATATATCGGTAAATGTAACACAATTGGTCCAAGGCTAGCGATGGATGGTTTACCTCAAGGAGGAATATTAAGCCCATTGTTATATTTAATTTACACTGCTGATCTAGTTAAAAATTTAAACTCCACAAGAATTTTACAATTTGCAGATGATATAGTCATTTATCAAGAACACATTAAAATAGAAAATGCAGTCAAATCCATTGAAGAAGGAGTCAATCATATTAAAACATGGAGTGATTTACATGGACTAAATATCTCTGATTCGAAAACTAAATTATGTATTTTTTCAAGAAAACGAAAAGAGATACCCAACTACATCTTAATAAACAATGTCTCCTATCCAGTGCAAAAATATGTTAAATATTTGGGCATTACTCTTGATAGACAGCTTCTCTGGAAATAACATATAGACAATATAGTTAAAAAAACAGAAAAGGGAATAAATCTTCTTCGATTCGTGTCACACTTACGATGGGGAGCAGATCCAAATATTTCTTTGTTATTATTTAAAAATAATATAAGAGCTATAATCGACTATGGATCAATATTATACAGTGACGCATCACAGTGTCATTTAAACAAAATAGACAAAATCGTTAATAAATGCCTTAGATTGTGTATAGGAGCCCTAAGAAGTACACCCATTTGTAACCTACAAGTCGAATGCTGTGAAATGCCAATGGATATAAGACGAAAAAAAACTTGGCATCAGACTTTTAGTAAGATTGTACGAGAAAAAAGTCAAGTTTAATATTCAAATACACCAGCTGTTCTTAGCAGACTTAACAGAAAAATATTGGATAAAAAAGAAAACTCTAAATATAGTAGATTTATATTCAAAAATGACAATATATGATAAACAACTATATAAATATGACATAAACCCAAATTACAATCTTGACTTCAATACTCTAGAACAAGTTCAGGTATACTTCTTAAGGGACTACAGCAATTTACCTTTATCTTTAAGAAAATTAATGTTTATATCTGACAGTTCACAATTGTTCAAAGATTATTATATACTATATACAGATGCATCCAAAAGTATCGAAGGTGTGGGATGTGCATACTGGGATGACAATAATAAAAACAGTAAAATGTTTAAACTCAATTCCATCATGAGTATATACACAGCTGAATTAATAGCGATAGTGGAAGCACTAAAATATTTATCTAATATAGATCATTCAAAGTTTATCATTTATAGTGACAGCAAAAGTGCTGTAAGTAAAATTAGTGCTATAAATCCTAAATCAAAAGTAAATTACGTTGAATTATATATAATAAATAAAATTATAGAACTTCAGCAACAAGGCAAAACTGTTAAGTTGGCATGGATTAAAAGCCATTGTGGAATCACTGGAAATGAGATAGTAGATGAATTGGCAAAAAATGCTGTGACACAAGGAGTATTAACTGATTATCTTTGTACGTCTAGAGATATAGAATCCGACACGTTCAAAGAGCTTAAGAAGGAATGGAAAGAAAGGTATATTAATGAAAATATAAATACAGGAAAGCATTACAGAGCAATCAGAAACCATATTACGGATAAATCTTGGTTTGCTAAATGGAGTCGACAAAGGATATGACAAGAACTATATGCAGAATGAGATTTAACCACTGTCTTACACCATCATATATGTTTAAAATGAATCTAGCTGATAGTCCACAATGTACTTGTGGTCAGATGGGTAACCTACAACATAAAATTTTAGACTGTTCTCTTATTTCCAATAAGGTTAATAATTTTTTAAATTCGCTATATTCTTTGACCGATGTCCACCATCTCATTAATTTAAGTTATTTATTAACATTAGAAAACAATGAATTTCTATATAGATTATTGTATAAACATGTTTTAGATATTAAACTCAAATTGTAATTGTAAATATAGAGTAAGTATTTCTTTGTAATTTGTTAGAAAAAAAAAGAAAAAAAAAAAGAAAAAAAAAATAAATAAAAAAATAAAATAAAAAAAAAATAAAAAAAAAATTAAAGTAACAAATAAAAAAAAATAAAGAAAGAAATAAAAAAAAATAAAAAAAATAAAAACAAAATACAAATAAAAAAAAAGAAAAATTGAGGAACTTAGACAGTCCACAGTAAAGTAGCTATTGAATTAAGTAGATAGCTGCAGAAAAGTTTACTGTGGAACTCTAAGGACCTCATCACTTATTATACTTATATATAAATAACTAAAAAACAATTAATAGGAAAAAATGACTATATATTAGGGATCAATACTAGTAATAGTAGGATTAGTATTAGTAGGAATTTAGTATAAGATTGTATAGGAAACAATGACTAATGAAAAAAATGAGTACAAATTGTAAGATTGGCGAATGGATTTAGTGTCCGCAGTCATTTAAACACAAACAAACAACAACATAGTAAATATAATTATATCATGATAAATATGGGTTTAATTGCTATTTTTTAAATGAATATCAAATTTTATTTAATTGTATGCATCGTATTATATTAGTGATACATAATTTTACAATCCATTAAAAAAATTCGACGTCTGTCTACTCAGATTTCGTCTATTCAAACATTACAATAAATTTCGAAATTTTAAAATATTGATTATTTTTCAAGTGACCTCTGTTGCTTTGTCACTAAGTTTTCACGGAAGCTACGTATACAATTAATTAAAAAAACCTGTTACACAATAGAGTACTGCAAGAACAATACAATTAAATTGTTCCAGTGTGTTTTATTTACTGTCTGGTTAATTTGTACATTGAGCCAGTCTAGAGATGTATATAAATAAGTGAAAACAGTTAAAGGCGAAAAACGCATTATCAAATTATAATATATATTATAATATCAAATGCCATCGTTACTCTTGTTATTACATTTATTTTGCTTAGTATAATAGTATAAACAATAATTAATAGTACAATTATATCCAAATGCACGAGAAAGTTTTACTAAAGTCAAACGTAAAATTACTAAAGAAACTTAAGATCAACGGGGGACCATCTATTACTTCTCTCTTACGTACGAAATCGGGAAGAAAATATGATAATTTGATCTGCAACTATGTTACCATCGGTAACACTGTCAATCATAACATAAAACTATATTACTACCATTATCCTTCTTTTTAGAATACAGCTGCCTTTAATTAAAGATTAGGGATTACTCTGGCTAATATATCTCTATCAACTGCTAGTTTAAAAACTGTTTGACCAAACGGAGTTAATTGTCCAATATTCTTAAACATGTTAATCACAAGGGCTGGCAAGGATCGCCATATGGTGTTAGGCTTCCACCTCTCTTGCCCAACTCGGATTAAGATCAACATTTTCACAAAAAAAAAACAGATATTACTGTTCACTTTTAATACAAAACTTCTAACGTGTTTACAATTGCAATAGGTCGCGACATGCAGCCTCACATAACATATGTCCGCAATTTATTCTGAATTAGGTAGTTGTTGATTGAAAAATAGAACGCTTTTAAATATACCTACGTCTCTAAGGTCTGCTTACACTAACATGTTAAGTAATTATATACTAATATCAAGTTCTTAGTATCAAACTAATTTTAATCAGAAACGCAAGTGAATACTTAATTTTTTTTAAGAGTTTGTTTCCCTTAGGTTACACCGTACTCCTCGTTTGCCTTCTGTTTTTATTTCCAGAGCAACTAGTTGATGTAACTAATATGTCTGACTTATCATTAAGTTAAATATTATTTTTACATAGAATTAAGCCACAATTGATTGTAATAAAAATTACATTTTTAACTATGGTTTAACGTTTCGAATTCCACTCCGGAAATCGTTTTTAAAAAAGATTCATTTTTAGAAATTATGCAAAAAGTATTACCAACAAATTGTTCAACAAATACCTAGCGTCCCTGTATTAAACCCATATAACAAGGATCATACGGTAATTATAATCATTTTACAGGGTGTCCCATAAATAATTGGACATTAACTAATGGGTGATAGCTGACATCAAAATAAAGCGTTTGAGCTCAAATTATTTAGGCAAAATGTTGCTAGTTTTAGTTCTTCAGGGTGATTCATTAATATTTTTTATATTATTTTTAGGGGTAGGTATATTGAAAACTATTTAATCGATTTAGGTGAAATATTTTGTCCGCCCTATATAAACATTTTAGGAAAAAAAGCATGAAATAACATTCAATTCTACACAAAAAAGGTATTTTTGTTTCAAATCAAAAAAGTACACCGTTTTCGAAATAAACGTATTTTTTAGAGACGTGCATAAAATGAAAAAATTTACAAAAACTCATGTAAATTCAACATTATTCAAAATACCAGGTCTTAAATACCAGTGAATATTAAATGTATTAGTAGTAAATAATTTTTGCATTTTGTTTGCAATATTTGCAATTGTTTGCATATAATTAAAATATATATTTTTATTAAACCTTTTTGCAGTAACAAATTTTTAAAAAATCAGAAATTAAATTAAATTAAACAATGAAGTGAATATAAAACAATTATTGACAAAGTGAATAATTCAAAATGAAACAAAAAAATTGCAATAAGTGTTCAAAATGTTCACCATTAGATAAACTACATAATCTAAATATTTTTGTTAGTTTTGCTTTATTTTAAATAATGAGTTTCTTTGGGCCCTAATTACGTTAACTCCCTCTACAATATTTTGCCGTAACTCTTGACGGTTATTTATTTTTTTTATATAAACAAGTGACTTTAGGTACCCCACAAGTGAAATGTTTAGGGAATTTATTTCGGCACTGTGTGCTGGTCATAGGTATACACTACCTCTACCAATCCACCATTCAGGATAAATTTCATTTAGATAATTTCTAACTTCTAGGCTATAATGTGGTGATGCACCATCATGCATGTACCAATAGTTATGTCTCAAATTGAGAGGTATGTCTTCTAAAAGAGTTGGTAAATCTTCTCTCAAAAGCCTAGTAGGTAATTCGAATGGTCCTACAATACAATTCCCAAATATGCCACACCAGATATTTATGGAAAACTCTTGTTGAAAATGATGTTCTTGAAATGCATGAGGATCTTCTGTCGCATAGATATGGCTATTGCGCCAGTTAATCACACCTCTTCTAGTAAATGTGGCTTCATCGGTAAATAAAATTTTATTATAAAACATTGGATCGTCTAAATGCCGCCCTGTTATAAACTACCGCAGTAAGTGGCCGCAGAAACAAGCCTTGTACTGGTTTCTGGATATTCTGCAACACACATTTCGTCCTCCATATCCACATCAATTATTGTCGGTCTTCCAGCATTCCTGTTTTTGGGATGAAATGACCCTGTTTCGTCTAATCTGTCGAACAATGATATAATAGTTTTATGGTTTGGTTGCCTTCTATTGGGATAAAATTCGAAATAGCGTTGAGCTGCTTTACGAGAACAAAAGTTTTCCTGGGCATTCAAAAAGATGATATCGCGCATTTCTACATTAGAAAATTCACTATGACGTGGCATTTTACCTTTATCTTAAGTGGTTTATAAAAAACTTGATAGCTCTTTGACAAATAATGGCTCACACTGCATTTTGACAACTAATAATAAATAAATTCGTAGTTACGTCTTGACGTTGCCATTAAGTTCACAGCATATAATACGTAGGTACATGCTTGTTTTGCGAAAAATTAAATACAGACATGCGTATCTTCAACAAAACAAGTTTATTTCGAAAACGGTGTTTTTTTTTATTTGAAACAAGAATCCCTTTTTTAGGTAGAATTTAATGTTATTTCATGTTTTTTTCTTAGAATACAGGGCGGATAAAAAAATTATGACCACAGTAATGAACCAATGTTATAGTAGGTTGCGCCACCTAGTGTCAATAGTAAAACTAATATCATTTTCATATTAAGCATACTAAATAATAGCAAGATAAAAAATTTCACTTAAATGGGTTGAATAGTTTTCGATATATCCGTAAAAATAGTATAACAAAATATTAATGAATCACCCTGTAGAACGAAAACTAGCAACATTTTGCCTAAGCAATTTGAGCTCAAACGCTTTATTTTGATGTCAGCTATCACCCATTAGCTAATGTCCAATTAATTATGCGACACCCTGTGTAAGTGTAGTAGGCGGTAATTTGCTATCGCAGAATATAATTTAATTTTAACTAATAACTTAACAAACTACAACAAGAATTACAGCAACCACAGCATGTCAAACGCACACAAAGCAGCTTCTGTTCGTATATTGACCTTTTTGTTTCTGGTAGAGATTTTCTATAATCCTGAGCTATTTTTATCTGAGCCTGAATTGTTTTAAAAGAAACTCGGTGACTGTTTTTCCGAAATCCATAAAACATAGTGATATCTGTTATGTTGGTCTAAAGAATGCTGGTCTAGTATTTGAGACAGAACGTAGATTTTATAGATTGCATGCCTTTCTTAAGCTAAAAGTGCTGAAGTGCTTGAATTTCGTTGCATTTTTATAGATTCTGTTTTGTATAATTTTGAGGAGAAATTTTTCCAAATGTGGCTGATAAAGCTTACATATTTAGTATTTCTATATTTTGTTATTAGAAGAAAAGTTCACTTTAACTTTTGCCAATATGACAACTTCAAACCAATCACCGACACCAAAAAATGTCTTTCGTGTTCCTCATTGTCGTAAATGTAAAATATCACAAAACGAATATATATCAGCTATACGCGCAGCAATTGAAAAACTTGATGAAGTAGTGCAAAAAAATTAAATGAATGCTGATGATGAATTCGACATATTTGCGAAATATATCGCTGCCTAGCTAAAAAAAGTACACATTTTCAATGCAATCATCTGTCTGAAAAAAATTAAAAATGTAATAAGACAAAAGCAATTGCAGCTCTTAATGAGGCAGTCCCAGTAGCATACAATCCATCATCAGGGTTTCCACCTTGTGAACTTCAGAACACTCTATCACCATCCTTCTCGCCCTCTCAGTATCATTTATATCCATCGCCAGTGCCTTTAAACAATATGGAATGAGAATATTGATTGTCGTCGGTTTAAAACCAATCATTCAATAGAAAAGAATACGACGAAGATTCGCATGAGTCATCCAATATACTTATTGTAGGTGTACAAGGTATCTTGATCTAAAATTTGTAAACTCGGTTTCATCGTTCTTGGCGTGTGCCTGAAATAAGCTACTATGGAAGTTTTAATATTCGTCTCTCTCTGATACACAGATGCGTAATGCAATTGTGCGAGTCACGTTTGTCATGGTAAAGTGCGATGAGAAGGGAATGAAGAGACCACTCACGTCTCCCAGTATTGTAGAAATAACACCGATGAGTTTGGCCGATACGGTGTCGATGATAAGTTCGGCCTCTTTACGAATACAGATAGCTTCCACTGGAGGAGGTAAACGAATCGAGCTTAGACAAGGAAAGACAGATGAAACAACTTATTGCAAGTGTTTTTTACACGGACACGCCAAGAAAGATGAAAACGTGTATAGTACTTTTGTCAATAAGTGTTTATACTTACTTTATTAAAATCTTGCAAAGCATCGTATAGCTACTGCCGCACCAATTTCTCCCAAAAATTTTGAAATGGTTTTTTGGGCACTCGTTATATGGATGTTACGATGACATTGCTAAATATCTTAAAGTTTAAAGTTCAGACATTCTTGAATAATTTCTACTCCTTCTTTACCCTTTAACGGTAGCTTCTTCAGCAAGGTTTGTGATGCTTCCAACTTACTTCTTCTTAAAATCCACTGTTTAACCCAAAATTGTTTGGGTTAAACAGTAAAAACGTTTTTTTTAAAAAAAGTTTTACGACTCTTCCTCAAAGTTTTTCCTATTTATTTTATTAACAAAAATGCAAACGTTTGTAAACATTGTCGCTCAACTGCATTTGACGCCATTTTCAAAACTGAAACGGTCGATTAGTGTCTATTGAAATGTGTGAACTAAGACTTTTTCAATTCTTAAGTCGCGTTCTCACGATTCAAGTTTCGTTGATCGACTTTAGTTGACCAACAAAATTTGAATAAAAAGTGTAGTGAGAACCTCTGTTTCAATAAAAGTTGATCAACTTTTTAGTTGTTCAAGAAAGTTTGACCCATTCAAACTTTTGTTGATCAAGTGGTGATTAAGTAGAACGGTCTCTTGATGAATCATCACGAATTGTTTTCAAGTTGAAACTTATCTTGAAACGTGTGAACTAGGCGAGGGAGTCAACATTTATTGACTGTGTATTAGTATATTTTGTGAAAGAGACCGGAGTGCACGAGCGTTTTTTTTTTGGTTTATAAAATAATTAATTGTTCATACAATAGTTAAAAAGAATGAGCCTTAAGTAGTGTGAAAATATAATGATAAAAATTTTTGGAGTTGTATCAGAAGTACAATTGTCTGATGCAGCACCGAACTGATAAATACAGAAATAGAGAGGCACGATAACATGGTTTGGTTTGAATTGTAGCATTTCTATTTCCTTTCGTATGTATTAAAATACCGAAAATAATTTTCAATCTTTTTGCGTCGCAGAGATTGATAATATAATCATTTTAAGATTGTTTATATAACACAGATGGTATTTCCTTGATGTTGATTATGCTTAATATTGTCTGTCAAATAAATATCTACTTAGATTGGTGAGATAGTTATGCGGGAGGCGAACGATTTTTAAAAATGGTGTCACTCTGCAATAGACCACGAAACAAGTCAGGTCATTGTTTAGTTCGAATTTTTCTTTTTTAAATTCGTAATGGTTTTTCGTTATTCGTTTTTTGTCGTCGGAAATTGGTTAGGAAGCAGTAAAGTGTAGTTAAAGTTTGAATTGATATTTGGAAGATGATAGGTTTCGGGTGTAGTCTTTAAAAGCCGGCAATTTTTTTTGTGGAGAGATGAATTTGAGCTCAAAATGCAATGTGGTAGTTTTTGTTGAGATAATCACCGATTTGTTTGTGCTGTTTTTTATCTGAGAGATTTGTAAGATGGCGTTTCCAACCATTTGAGAGGTCCACATGGTTTTAAGAAGAAATTGAGTGGCCGAGTTTTAAAGATTCTAATATTTGTCTCCAGGATAATCCGAAACTCGAACCAGTGTCCAACTTTCCAAGAATTATCTAATTTATGTTCCATGGTAAACCAATTCCAAGTGGGAACAGTGGTGTGTGTTTGTTTGCAGTGTTTTGGTTTAATTCCGGTTCTAAAAACTTTCTTAAAGGAAGTTCATAAGCCAGAGTGATATAAGGTAGTTTTTGTTCAAAAATTTTCTAAGTAAAAATAGACATTTTTCAATAAATAAAAATTTGCTGATAAACTAAAAAATGGTAAATAAATTAAATTATAAGTTTTATGGATTAGCTAATTGTCATAGTAGTTAAATGCAATGAATTTTAAAATTTAATTAATATTTCAAAAAGTTTTTATACTTAATTTCAACATAATATGGCAGTCAGTATTATTCTTTTTTTACAGTTGGTACATAACCATAAATAGTCAGTATTATTCTTTTTTTACAGTTGGTACATAACCATAAATTTGAATTGATTTGTTTAAAGGTTATTCTCAATGTAAACTCCGTTGAAAAATCTAGATATTTTCATTTTAATAATAATTGAAATTTCTAAAAGTTCCGTTGTAAGTTTTGTTGATAAATTTTGTTGTTGTTGTTGTTTGTTTGTGTTTAAATGACTGCGGACACTAAATCCATTCGCCAATCTTACAATTTGAGGTGTAGTGTGTGTGTGTGGTGTGTGTGTGTGTGTGTGGTGTGTGGTGTGTGTGTGTGTGTGTGTGTGTGTGTGTGTGTAGAGTAATTGTCTTGATACTTAGTAAAGTCGACGTCATTGTCTTTGCTAAGAGACGCTAATTGTATCCGAACGTCTGCGGTCCCTCCGGTGTGTACCGATCACACAAGGATAGAAATTATTTTCATTTATTAATTTTTTTTAATAAACGAAAATTTCCACCCAGGTGGGATTCGAACTCACGACCTTTAGGTTTAAAGGCAGGCGCTCTTACCACTGAGCCACAGAGGGGGTTATAAATTTTGTTGATATTATTTGTAATATTGATGTGAAATAATAATAAATATGTATTTAAACCCGGAGTTGTAGAATTATTTCCTTTAAAAAAATTTTCTTCTTCTTCTTCTTCTTCCTTCTAGTATGTAGGATTTAAAGCCTGTTTCTTCTTCAATATTAGCCTCCTAAATTGTCGCACCATCTTTTTCTTGGTCTGCCAATACTTCTTCGTCCATTTGGTGACGTATCTCGTGCTATTCGTACTATTATAGGCTCTGCCATTGTACTCAGATGTTCGTTCCACTCCTGTTTTCGTTTTGTCACCCATCCATTTATGTCTTCTATATTGCATGTTCTTCTTATGTTTTCGCTTCTCTCCCTATCCAATAGACTTCTCCCTGATATTCGTAGAAGTATTTTCATCTCTGTTGTTTCTAGCAGTCGTCTCGTTTTAGATGTGTCAGGTCTTGTCTCCGCCGTGTATGTTAATATACGTCTAATTGCTGCTTTATATTTTTAATTTATAGATTCTTGTTTTTGTGTCTTGTCTTAGGTGTTTGTTCTTCAAGATAGTGTCATTAAGAGAACCCGCCGCTTTACTTGCTTTTAAGCTTTGTTGTCGTACTTCTTCTTCAATATCTTCGTAACTAGTTATATAAGTGTAGTAGGTTTTCGAAACGGACCTTACGGAATATAATTGGTGACCCCTGTCCTAGATAAATGAGTACTTCTTCTAAAGGGTTTTCAAATATAGGGTCTTAAGGGGAAAGCAACGCCAGCTACCAATACTCCTCCTTTTGGAAAATGTAACGTATTCCTAACATCTTCTAATGCTGTATTCAACGAAGATTTTGCAAAAACAGCTAAAAAATAAAACAATAAAAAAAAGCTAAAAATATATAAACAACAAATAAAAAACGTTTTTTTAATTATTTCAGAATTATTTCTGCTACTTGCAATTTTAAAACAGGTAGTGCGTTTTTAAATGACTGGCCTAAAGTATGCCTGTATTATTTAGTCGAACAAAAAGATTATGATGCTGTCGTTGCAACAGCATCATCATCGTCGATAAAAACATCATGGAAACCGAACTGATGCCGGTCGGAGGATGGTGACGGTGCGCCACTTTAATTGAGGATAGTAGTTTTGTGTCAGCGATTTATTCATCGGTGCTGGTTGGAATACTGAAAACCGGATTTCGAGTAGATAGAGAAGCTGCTGATAAACATCATTGATTTAGGTTGTTAGTGGAATTAAAACTCTTCATTTTTAACGTAAACCCTTAATATTTACAATATTATTTCGAGATTTCCCAATTCCCATATTTAATCGAACATTTTTATTATTTTAAAAAACTCAATCACATATAAGTACTTTATAGGTACAATTTGTAAAATCTGTAAAATGTTCTCAAAATAAACAAGTATGGTTAATATGAATATAGGTACCAATTGTTGCGTTCTGCACATACGATGATCTCAATATAACAATTGGGGTCATCCTGAAGGAGGAGAGAAGATATTCTGTTTAATCCAGAACTCGCTGGTTTCCCCCTTTCAGATTGGATGTGTATATTAAAATAAAAAAAGAAATGAAAGCTAGCGGACTATATAAAACTCTATTTAAAAAGAAGTGAAATTAAAAATAAATATACATAACGACATACAATTATAACTAAAGAAGAATATATACACATTTCAATATTAGGCCATACGAAACGATATACCAAAAGACAACCATAAACAAAACAAAACAAAAATGTCGATTCTAAAAAAACACTGACAAAACAAAAGACAAACCTACCATAGCCGCAAACATACTATACATAAAAAGACAAAAGACAAATTAATAATCTTACAGAAAAAAACAACCTAATTCGGATACATATGTCAACGTTATAAAAACAAATTAAGAATGCTGTGCATACAAATAATTTATACAATTATTAATACAAAACATACAAGAAATAAAATCGGTGTTAACAAAATACAAAAAACTATAGTAAATAAACCGAAACAAATGGTTTAAAGTTTAAATGGTTAAAATGTTCAACCCGCGATATAATGACAAATATAGTACAAACAATTTCAACTTGCCAAATAATTGAATAATAATGTAGCGATTCTACACAGTAAACGTACGTGTTGTAATGGTTTATATAAGTTGTACTTTACCCCGTGAAAAGATAGCACCTCGGCTATCGCAAAAGATGTCATCACCGACGAACAGGAACCACAAAATTCATAATGCAACTTTACTGCATAAAATGACTCTCTCGGTCACAGGATCGATGCCAAGTCTCGCAGGTACCTTTAACCCACACCCATACACTTCTGTATGGTTTGAGAGATAAAACTCGACTTTGATTTTAACTTCAAAAAACACATATCCCCATATGGTATATGGAATCGTCTCTTGTTATTTCGTAGATGGCCCGCCTTGTAATCTTTAGCCCTTAAAACCGCTGTGTCACTTACATGCATATCTCCTTTAAAATATAATACGGGGAGAATCAAAATAACAAAAAGATTGTTAATATTTAATAAATGTTTATGTATCGTTGCGAAACTGCAACACCAATAAAGAGGTACTAGCGAGAGTACATTTCTCCATAAGTTACTAGTTTGGGTCATTATTTTTCTTGTTTTATATATGTCTTCTCTATGTTCCTATTTGCTTTAAGGTCCCTATTTCTCCATAAGTTAATATCTTGGGTCATTATTTTTCTTGTTTATAGCTCTATAGGTTTTAATAAAGCTTTGCTTCTCTCAGAAGATCTTTAGCGCGTTCCTTATTTATTGACAGTCTGTTCTCTGTTCCTATTCTCAATATATCTGTAGATCTGCTTCCACATCGTCTAGGAAACGGTTAATTTCTTAAGTCTTGGCTCTATTCCACAGGTTTTTTAGACATCGATTTTTTTACACTCTTTATTTTTCATCTTTAAAACATGCCCCATCGATCTCAATCTGTTAATTTTCTCTGTTACTAAAAAAAAACATTTAAGTTTTTTGACGATAAATAGAGATTTTAAAAAATAAATATTACATCCTCATAAAATATAGATTTTTATCTATTGAATGCCGTCGATTTTAATTCTTTAATATTATAAACAAATCAAACGTTTTTTAATCTTTGTCTTGACTCCAGCTAAAAGAATCAATAAGGTATAATAAAAAGGTGTATAGGGAGATCTGTAGCTTAATTAATTTATAATGCAAAAGTTGTCCATACTTCAAAGCAAAAAATAAGTGGTTTGAAACATTTTTTAAGCAAATATTTTTATTTCTACATAAACATTATGATTGATTAAGAAAAAACCTGTTTAAAATTAGATGTCTATCTTAAAAAAAAGTTAAAATTCATAATCTCTTAAGAATTTGGCCCTGTAATCTGGCCCTGTAAAATTCATAATCTCTTAAGAATTTTTTATAAACAATTAAACGTATCTCGAAAACGGATTCAACCGATCCGATCTTGCGAAGTCTCATTCGATTGATTATTTTGCATAAAAAAAAGAATTTTCATAAAAGTTATTTCAAAAACTAAAAATAGCAAAAAATTTACGTTTTTATACATTCAATCATTAATTTGGCATAAATTATTGTGTCAAATTTAATTTAGAATCTGCGTGGGTCCTAGCCTTCTCAACTAATTCTCTCCAGTCGTTCCTATACATCACCTTTCTCGGCCAAGCACGTATGCCCATATTTCGCATGTCTTCGTCGATATTATCAAGGAACCTTGTTTTGGGTCTTCCCCTTCTTCTCCAACCAATGGGTCTATCAAGGATCGTTTTTTTAGCTAGGTCATTTAGTTCCATCCGCGTTACATACCCTATCTCTCAGATGTCCTATCTTAATATGTTTTATGATATCAGGTTCCTGGTATATTCTATAAAGTTCGAAGTTGTATCGTCTTCTCCACACTCTATTGTCATTCACTGCTCCATAGATTCGCCTTAGTACTTTTCTTTCGAAACATCCTAACCCCGTTCTCATTATTTTTTGTTAGAGTCCCGGTCTCTGAAGCATATGTTAGGACTGGGCGTATTATTGTTTTGTAGAGTTTTATTTTAGGATATTATCAATACAGTTTCAGTCTAAAAAAGGTATAGTTAATTTTATTAAAGGCAGATAAGATGGACGACGATATCGAAACTATTTTACCATGATTTGGAACAAGTTTTAAAATCAATGAAGAAACATGACACTATAATAGTAATGGGCGACTTCAATGCCAAAGTTGACCAGGGAAGAGTGGATGGATATGAGGGGGAATATGGTCTAGGAAATAGAAATGAACGTGGTGACCGTTTGATACAATTTTGCCACACGAAAGAATTTGCCAGGTAATACAGTTTTTAACCTACCATAAAGATAGATTGTATACATAGAAGTCTCCCGGTGATACAACGAATATAATAATCCGAAATCAAATTGACTTTGTCCTTATTAGACAAAGATTTCGTAATTCTATACTGTCTGCCAAACTTACCTGGAGCAGACATCGGTTCAGAAAATAACCCCATATTAGTCACATTACGAACTAAATTGAAACTGGTTAGAAAAACCCACATAAAGTAGAATTGATATTAAGAGATTAAGGGAACCACAAACAAAGGAACAAACTGTAAAAACTCTTACTAAAAATCTACCCAATGCCCAATAAATGAATAAAACAAGCTATGACATTGATTCCGAAATGGAAAAATATAAAAGTAGCAATAATTAAAACAGCAAATGAAAACTTAAAACCAAAGAAAAGAAAATATAAAGACTGGATGACCAATTTAAAAAATCCAATTAAATATAATGAAAACTGATCGATTAATTAGAATATTACAATAGAAGATTTCAAATATCTCGACCACGCCGAAGAAGAGAAACAAAGCGAGCATCGTACACAAAGTGAACCTAGCACCCCAATAACTTCTTTAGTCGAACGAGAAGTTGAAAGTCCACAACTAGAAACACCAGTTACCCATAAAACTGGCGTGAAACTCAAACAACCGGTAAACCCATCATCTCAGGAAAAACACGGTACAAGAAATCACAACCACAACAGACTGAAATAAAATTAACATCAAATCAAAAACTAACACATCAAGGAACACCAAAAGCAGGTAACTCTAACAAAGACAATACGGATCTCAATATCTGTGTAGGATGTAGGTTAAATCTTATTAGAATTTCACGTAAACATACAAAAAAACAAATCACTTAAACTAAACTATATTGAAGTCAAAAGGCACATGTAAAATATGTTGTAAACAGTAAATTTAAAAATAGCGTCCTAAGCGTAATGATGTTGTGTTGAGACTCGGTTGTGGACTGTAACTGCCTGTGTCTCTCTTCTCCTCTGGTCACTACCGGCATCCCCTCTCGAGGGGTGTAAAATGAACTTAACTAAAGGTGTAGTATACGAGGTTGCTCGAAAGTTTTAATATTTAAGTCTAAAGTTTTAACATAAGCCGCCTCCCTTGAACGTCTGCAGGGGTTCAACAAGTAATAAAGCTGAGTTAAAAGTTTCTTTCACTAACGGTTAAGTCACTGATCTGATCTGTGGGTAGAACGCACACCTTTGTCACTGGTCGCTTGAAACAACCTCTGTTATTTTTAATTGTCACTGCACGAACTATTCCGTCACTACCCGCATGTAATTGAGTCACTCTACCCAGGCACCATCTTAAGGGTTCAGTTCCATCTTCCTTCACCGTCACTAGACTTCCAATTTTGAGAAGACTGTTGAAATGTTTTTTTCCACTTAACTCGCTGCTGGAGAGACGAAATGTATTCCTTGGACCACCTAGTCCAATAACCTTGGATCATTTTTTGAAGCCTTTGGAATCTGCTAAGGCTGTTTTCCTTGACATCTAAGAAGTTCCGTTCAGGTATTGCAGTCAATGTGGATCCAATTAAAAAGTGTGCAGGAGTAAGAGAAAGTAAGTCGGAAGGGTCGTTGGACATTGGTGAGAGTGGTCGTGAGTTTAGGCACGCTTCAATTTGACATAAAACAGTGGAAAATTCTTCATATGAGAGAATTGTATTGCCAATGACGCGCTTTAAGTGAAATTTGACAGATTTTACTCCCGCCTCCCAAACTCCTCCAAAGTGAGGTGATCTTGGCGGTATAAACTGCCAGTTAATACCTTCGGTAGTTAAATTGTCCCTAATAGTTGAACTATAGGTATTAAAAATTTGACAAGCTCATTTTTTGCGCCAACGAAGGTACTACCATTGTCCGAAAGGATCGAAGCGCATTTTCCGCGTCGAGAAATAAAGCGTTTTAGCGTTGCTAGAAAATTTTCAGTGGTCAAGCTGCTCACGACTTCCAAATGTATGGCCTTAGTTGCTAAACAGATAAATAGAGCTATGTAACCCTTAATAGTTTTATAATTTCGGGTGTGTCGATCCTTTAGAAAAAAAGGTCCTGCATAATCAAGTCCACAGTTGTAGAATGGCCTAGAGGGAAAAAGACGTGACGAGGGTAAATTACCCATAAGATAGGTTTCTAATTTAGGAGCCACCCTACAACAAATAATACAATCGCGAACGATTTTGCGAACCACTTGACGTCCATTAATGGGCCAAAATTTTTCACGAATGGAAGCTAATAGTAATTGAGGACCGCAATGATTTAAATTAAGATGCTCATTTCGTACAAGAATAGTAGTAAAGTGGTGTTTAGAATCAAGGACAATGGGATGTTTTTTATCGTAACAAAAATCAGAATTATGTAGTCTTCCGCCAACGCGGAGTATGTTATCCTTATCGATAAATGGATTGAGGGTAAGTAGTTTACTTTTAGAGTTAACGTTACTATGTCTTTTAAGGTGTGTCAAATCGTCATAAAATGTTTCATTTTGTACTAGTCGAATAATATATTTTAAAGCATTATCTATTTCCTCACAAGAAAGGTTGTCAAAGCTCCTTCGTGTAGGAGAAAATTTACAATTATTTATAAAGCGTAATACATAAGCAATAATGCGTTGTAGTTTTACAAATGAGGATATTTTAGTGATGATATCCAATTTCATGTGAACTCTTGAGATAAGGGCTGATACTGGTCGAAGCTCAGGGAGTTCAGAAGGTTCGAATGTTCTATTAGGCCAATGAGTTTCTGGTTTAGCTAGCCATGATGGGCCATGAAACCACATTTCAGAAGTGATAAGTGATGTAGGAGAAATTCCCCTTGAAAGAAGATCTGCGGGATTCTCAAGTGTATTCACGTAACGCCATGTGTGAGATTCGGTCAAAGTTTGAATTTGAGAAACTCTGATTTCTTCGAAATCTAATTGCATGTGTTGTTTTACCTTGTCTATCAACTCAGCTAGCAAGTAAGCTCCACAAAGTTCTAGACGCGGTACCGTGAGAATGTGTTTTAAAGGAGCTACTCTGGTTTTGGAGCAAAGTAGATGACAATGAAAATTTTCAAAGTTTTCATATGAACGAATATAAATGCAAGCACCATATGCGGTGGTGGATGCGTCTGAAAAAACCGTTGTAGTTGAATTGACTTGTAGTTTGTACAAATTACATGCCTAGGAATTTGTAGCTGATTAAGTTTAACCAGTTGAGTCTGATGTGTAACCCATTTCGTAAAGATATCCATGGGAACGACTTCATCCCAAGAAATTTTTAGTTTCCACAAATCTTGAAGAATAATTTTAGCTGTTATAGTTACAGCCGAAAGCAAACCTAGTGGATCAAATATTTTTGATATAGTGGAAAGAATAAGTCTCTTTGTAACTTTACACTTGTGCTCTATAGGTTGAACATTGAAATGAAAAGTGTCAGATTTGGGACTCCACAATAAGCCCAAAGTTTTGATAGTATCGTCAGCTCCAATTTCCAAGGAAACATTATTTTGATTATCAAAGTTTAAAATAGGTGCGTTTGACTTCAATTTTCTCAATTGAAAACCATAACGAGACAATAATTCTGAAGTAAGTGATTGAATACGTTTGATATCTTCTATTGTAGAACCACCTGTGTGAAGATCGTCGACATAAAAGTCCCGTAAAATTATAGAAGATATGTCAGGAAAATCGGTTGCACACATGTGTGCCACTTCTTGAAGACATCTAGTGGCAAGAAAACTAGCAGAAGCAGTACCGTAAGTAACGGTGTTTAAAGTATAAGTTTTGAGACAGTTTGTATGATCAGATCGCCATATGATCCTTTGTAAGGAGCGTTCTTCCTCCTTTATCAGTATTTGTCGATACATCTTTTCTATATCAGCTGTTAGTACAACATTATGTTTACGAAAACGTGAGATGATAGTGAAAAGATTATCTTGTAAATTAGGTCCAACCATAAGAATGTCATTCAGGGAAACACCTGAATCTGTATTGGCAGAAACGTCAAAAACAACACGAATTTTATTGATTTTATAGACACAATGATGAGGAAGAAAGAACTCATTAGCCTGTGGTTTCAAAGGGTGAAACGGACATATGGTGTAAGGATAAATATTCATCGATAAATCGAGTGTAATCATCTTTTAATTCAAAATTTGCATTAAGTTTCCTTTCGAGAGAATAGAACTTTTTTGTTGCTATAGTCTTAGAGTCGCCTAGATTGTCGGCGGAAGATTTCAAGGGACGTGATACTACAAACCTACCAGAAGAATTAAGAGAGGTTGTTTTTAAGAAGTGATTTTCACAGAAAGTTCTTCGTTAGATGTTTATTGTTTATGTTTATCATGTTTATTTTTACAGTTGACAGCAAAGTAGTAGAGTTGTGCTCAAACGAAATGTTACGTGCTGTCAGTGCATTAGACCCTTCTGATGTACCTGCTGATAGTTTTGATTACTGGTTTCAGTAAGCTTTTGTGAGTTACTTTGAAAGTGTAAAAGTGTGTATTCTATTTTTCCACATTTACGACACCCGGAAAATTTGCATTCCTTAGTAAAATGACCACTACGCAGACAATTTATGCAAAGTCGCAAGCGTTTTGCTTCATTATGTCTTAATGACGTTTCTAGTTTGAGAAAATCAGGACAAGTGTAAATTAGATGTTTTTGTTTGCATAAAGAACAGTTGGAAGAATTATTCGTTGACAAGAAATTCTTGGATTTGGGATTGCCTGTAGATGAAAATTTTGGACGAGATTTTTCTTCTTGATGATTAATAGATTCTAAGACTCTACATTTACCTTTTAAAAATTCAGTTAAGCTACTCAAAGTGGGTAATGTGTTCTTATCGTCTTTAATTGACAGTTCCCATTCTTTGTGTGTGGCATTGTCTAGTTTTGTGGTAATTAAATATATAATAAGGGCATCCCAAGATGTTGTATCAAAGTTTAAGGACTCAAGAGAGCGTAAATGTCTTTGGAAACCATCAATAAAGTGCGTAAATCATGATGTGAATTTTTTGAAACATTTGGTAGGTTAAATAATTTTTTAATGTGATTATTTACAAGAAGAGATTTGTTTTCGAATCTGTCTTTTAGTAACTCCCACGCAGTTTCATATGTTGCCTCAGAAATGTCCAGGTTACGTATTGTTTCTGCGGCAATACCTTGTAAAGATAATCTTAGATAGTGGAATTTCTGAATATTGGAAAGTTCTGTATTGGTATGAATGATGGAATTAAATGTATCCCTAAAGAACAACCAATTTTTATAGTCACCCTCAAAGGAGGGCAAGTTAATAGCGGGTAACCTAATATTAATAGATCTTTGTGAACTATTTTCGGACGAAATTGTCGAATTTGAAGCTTGAGCAGCCTGACTACAGGGTTTTGAAAAATTGGTGTCAATAAAATCTCGCACAGCGCTAGTAATATGGAAAAACGGCGTTTCGAAAGACGACCTTTCAACACCATGGATAGTATCTGCGTTGGCAGTGTAATCCTCATCAGAGGCCTCAATAAGTGATTGAGCGTTGTCAAAATCGTCAAAAAGTTTCCCAATTCTATCAAGTCTAAGTTGTAAATCCCTAAAGTTAATTTGTTCTAAAGGTTTGTTTTTGATAGAATTAAAATACGTACTAAAACGGGTTACAGAACCTTTGATTGAAGAGTGTTTAGTTTTTGCTGTAGCGATGTCAGCCATAGTAACAATATAACTTAGATATTCACAAAAGTAAAAATGTATGTATGTATATGCAAAAAACAATTAAAATTAATTATGTAATGTGTGTAAAAATGCTTTGCGAGTGAATAAAAAACTAAAAAAGATAATATTTCAACTTGTAATAGTTTATAAATGTAAAATGAAAAAATTGAAATAAATTTAAGGACGCTACTATGTATTAATGTATAAATGAAAATATTAATATCTCTAAATGTGTTGAAGCATTAAAATACCTGCTTTTAAAAATAAATATTTCCACTGAATTAAATCAAATACAAATGTACCCTTGTTAACGACCATAAAGGATGAAGTAGGTAAAGAAATTATAAATGTACTAACCTTGGTGACAGATTATCTGAATTCTTCCGTTGCTAAACTGTGTATAAGGGGCGGCAAATTCGTCGAAAATGAATTCAGCTTACATGGAATGAACAGCCAAATATTCTTGATCACTGGATAATATCCGGCTCGAAGGACCACTTATGTGTAGCATGTAGGTTAAATCTTATTAGAATTTCACGTAAACATACAAAAAAACAAATCACTTAAACTAAACTATATTGAAGTCAAAAGGCACATGTAAAATATGTTGTAAACAGTAAATTTAAAAATAGCGTCCTAAGCGTAATGATGTTGTGTTGAGACTCGGTTGTAGGACTGTAACTGCCGGTGTGTCTCTTCTCCTCTGGTCACTACCGGCATCCCTCTCGAGGGGTGTAAAATGAACTTAACTAAAGGTGTAGTATACGAGGTTGCTCGAAAGTTTTAATATTTAAGTCTAAAGTTTTAACAATATCGCCAATAGAACCAGAAAAAATTCGAAAAGTTCAATCGTTACATAAATTATTAATTTCAGCTTAGTATTTTTGTACAGAAAAAATCAATAAATTAGGTTCAAATAAGATTTATATTTCTTTTTTTTTAAGTGTTCTCTATTTTTGTATTGCATGTACTTTTTATCGTATAGGTTATATTATTTTTATCTAATTATTGTCTTTTAACTGTATATTGTTATATATTTAACTGGTACTAAAAACATTCTCATTGGTACAATAGATTTGGCGTTTAGTTATCATTTATTGTTATATTACATTCTTTATAAATTATATATTCTTATTCGATATATTTTTAACTTAATTATAGTTTTGTCCATTTTGTTTTTCTATTTTTTGTCTTTCTTTTAATTTAACTAAAAATTTTTATAACTATTTTATATACATTTTGATGACATTTTTGTTAAAATATCTTTATTAGAAATATTGAGAGAGAACTTCTGCAATTAATTGTATAATGGATGCTTATATAAGGGACATCAATTACATACCATTCGCAACTAAGGAGATCAATGATCTAAAAAACCTTAAACAATATTTACATGATGATCGCCTACATTTTAAGATACTGCATCAAACACAGGAGCCTATCTAAGAACATTGATGAATTTGAGGTAATAGTAAGGGAACTAGTCTGTGATTTTGACTGTATTGTACTCACAGAAGCATTAAAAACTGACGGCAACGAGTGTCATAAACTTGATGGGCTTCGCTTTACCGTCCACCTTCAACAAATACTGAGTATTTCATATCAAAACTAAATGAATACCTAGAGGAAACAAAACGGCTTCAACATATTGTCATATTTTGTTGGGTGATATTAATATAAACATATTGGAAAATAATGAAATAACTAATGCTTACTTAAATAATTTTTCACAACATAACTTTGTTTCTATTATTAATAAACCAACGAGGAAAAAGAACTGCTTAGTTCACATTTTTGTTAAAATTTAAATCTGAACAGACAATAAATACTTGCAAAGCAGCTGTCCTAGATACTTGCATTACAGATCATAAAGCAACTTTAATCAGCATACCTGTAAACAGTATCAATTATTTAAAACAGAAAACTAGAGAAATAATTAATTATAAGACCCTAAAAATGGATATCAAATATTTTGATTGGGCTGAGTATTATAATATAAAAAATACGAATGACATAACAGAATATCTAATAAAGAGATTAAATGACTATATAATTAAACATACTAAACCATCAAAATAAAACACGCAAATGAAAAGCGAAAAAAATGGATTACAGCGGACTAGTCAAATCAATTAATAAAAAAAATAAACTGTATAAGATCACATAAATCATCCAACAAATGAAGAAAAAAGGAAAGCTCACCTAGAGTACCGTAAACAATTGAACACACTTATTAAGGTCACAAAGAAAAAATTACTTTATAAAAGAAATTATGAAAAATAATAAGTCTTCAAAAAATATGTGGAAAATAGTAAATAACTATAATAGTGAAAATGTTAATACTCAAAATATCAAAGAAGTACTTACTGCAAATAACCAAAGTATTACCGACACAAATTGAGATCGCCGAGGAATTTAACAAATATTTTTCAAAAGTTGGAGAAACATGCTCAGAAGATAATAAAACCTCCTTCTCGACCACCAAAGAGAAACGTTACAATAAATTCCTTCTTTTTATTACCTGTGGATGAAAATGACGTTGTTCAGATTATAGCCTCATTAAAATCGAACAAAGCTCCAGGAATAGATGGTTTTTAAATCTGAAGTACTTAAAGAACTATCGCCAATACTAACTGGTCCCATTACTTATTTATTAAATAATGTATTTTCTAGCGGCAAATGTCCCGAATAGTATTATACTTAGAAAAATATAAGTTAATTTCAAACAAACAATATGGTTTTAGGGAGGGAGTATCCGCGGAAAATGCAATATCGTACCTATCTAATAAAATTTACAACTTAGTTGACAGCAGTACACAACAGCTTGTGTATTCTAGACCTAGCAAAGGCGTTCGATACGGTTAGTCACTTACAACTATTAGATACTTTAGCAGACATTGGTATAAGAGGAAACACATTTAACTTAATGGAAAGCTACTTAAAAAATCGATATCAAAGAGTGCGACTAGAAGGGAAATTGAGTAGTGCCAAAAGCATAAATTTTGTTATACCACAAGGGACTGTACTAGGACCCATATTATTTATACTGTAAATAAACAATATTCTTACTTACCGGACTGAAGGTGACATATTAAGTTTTGGAGATGATACAGCAATTTTGTACTCTGCAGACACGTGGATGGAACTAAAGCGAAAAATGGAACATGACTTAGGAAGAATTATTGATATATTTAACCACAAACTTCTTACAGTAAATATGGATAAGACAGTTTATGTTCCATTTACAAGCTATAAGAGAGGTCTACCAGATTACAAATTTATAAAAATAAAAAATCTGAGTATTAATGCAGTGAGTAACACAAAGTACCTTGGTGTTCAAATCGACTCGTATCTACGATGGGATATACACATAAACCAAACGTGTAAAACATTGAGATGCCTATTGTACAAAATGCGATATTTACGTAACATACTGGATATCCATCATCTGAAGGTTATTTACTATTCTTTGGTAGAATCGCGTCTACGTTATGGAATCCTTAGTTGGGGTGGAGTTGCAAATACATACACACACCAATTAGACATTATTCAGAGAAAACTATTAAAAATTATTTACAATAGACCTTCGAGATACCCTACTAATGATCTTTATAACGAAACTCAAATGTTAGATACAAGACAATTATATATTCTTACAATAATCACCAATTTATACAAAATTAAACACTTACTCACACCATTAGGGCATACCTATCATACGAGAAATAGAGCACAGTCTGTTGTCAAATTAAATATTGCAAAGAAAACAGTTGGTAAACGAAATTTTGAGTATTTACAAGGAAGAATCTACAATTTGCTCCCTGAACTTTACAAAACATACCTAATCACTATAAACTCGCAAAAAATGATTAAGACATTGTTTACTAGGTATTTGAAACAAAATCATAGACAACTGTTCAGCCACCTTTTTGAGACCAATTAGGTTATAACTACGTTCAAATCAAGAATAGATTACGAAATCTTAAAAATTTATATATGCTATTATCTTGGTTGATTGTATGCATGAATTGTCTCTCTCTTGTAAAAATGTTTTTTATTTTTTTTGTTTTATCTTAATATAGGTAATAATTATAACTAATAAAGTAGTAAAACTCGCCTTGCTGTAGAATCAATATAAATAAGCAATTTAAAAAATGGCCCATGCTCAACTTAATTGTTTTAATGGGCACTACTGTTTATTTACCTTGAACCAATTACAGAACTACAAAGTAAAAGTAATATTTTTTAAAATTTTATTGTCATTTAATTATTTTATTGTAATATTATTAATTGTATATTTCATGGAAATAAACGTTATTATTATTATTATTATTATTATTAATTAAAAAGAGAATATAAGAAGCTAAGGAGAGATTGTTACACGAGCAGTGTCAAGAACTAGAAGAAATTGAGAAAAAATATGACTTTTTTAACATGCATAAAAAACTAGAGAATTAATAGGAATGAGAAAAACATTTCAAACTAGGCAACTAAGAGATGAAAGTGGTGCACTTATAATAGATACAACACCAAAATGCAGAGATGGACACAATATATAGCACAACTTTTTGAAGACAAAGAAAGAACAGAAGCACCAAAGAATTTAAGGATGATACTGAGCCTGACATTATACGAGAAGAAATTGAATATGCAATGAAATAAGCTAAAGGTGGTAAAACTCCCGAGTCTGATGAAGTTTCTATCGAATTACTCCAAAATTTTGAATACTGAATCTATTGATCTTCTTTTGAATCTATTCAATACCATATATAGAACAGGTATAATACCTAAAGAATGATTCCAATCAACATTCATACTGCTTCCCAAAAAGCCAATGCAAAGGAGTGCAATGAACATCGCACCATAGCTTAATGAGTCATGTCTTGAAATTGTTTTTAAAAGTAATTCGCAATAGGAGTACATAAGAAATTAGATAAAGGCATAAGTAATACATAAAATGGGATTTAGGAAAGGACTGGGAACACGAGATGCACTGTTTGCAGTAAGTGTTCTTTCACAGAGATGCTTAGATATAAATCAGGAAGTATATGCCTGTTTCATTGATTTTCAGAAGGCATTTGACAGAGTGCAGCATAACCGGCTTAAAGAAATTTTATTAAATAAAAAACATAGACAGTAGAGACATTAGAATCATATGTAACCTCTATTGAAACCAAACAGCAAAAGTGAAAGTTGAAAAGGAACTGACCGAGGATATCCAAATTCTCCGTGGGGTCCGCCAAGGGTATATTTTATCACACTTGTTATTCAATCTCCGTGAATGGTTTGCATGCAGTTCAATTGAACTATTCAGGCGCGTAACCAACAAAATTATAATTGCCAGAATGATTTCCAATCTCCGATAGGAGCGGAACTTGAAGAAGAAGAATCATACATTGAACCAGTGGCTGTGATTTGTGACAAACGTATTACTTTTTCCAGAGCCAGATTAAACAGTATATAGGAGAGAGAGTCTCCTTGGCGCAGTCCGTTATTTGTTTTAAAGGGTTCAGAGAGGGTCAGACAAGGTCTTCCTGAATTCGTACTCTATATTCAATTTTTCAATAGTTAGTTTTGTTAAATTTACCAACTTATTTGATACTTACCACTGTAAAACCAGCCTGGTATTTTCCTACTATCCGTTCTGCATATGGTGCCATACGGTGACATAGTATTGTGGAAAATATTTTATACGCTGCATTTAGAAGCGTAATTCCTCTGTGGTTAGAGCATTCAAAGCATTCAATATTCAATCATTGGGGACGGATTTGTGTGTCCATATTTCTTTTATATAAGTTGCTGTTATGCCATTATAGTATTATGGCCACCTTCTTTGTATAGTTCAACTGGGAAATTATCTATTCCGGGTAATTTATTTTTGGCTATTTTTTTTTAACTGCATCTTTAACTTCAAGAATCGTTATTAGTTCATCTTCCCTCTCATCTGTTCCCTCACCTCATCTCTTTCGTCTTCCAAGTTTTCTTCTTATTCCTCTAAATTAAGTGCCTGGTTAAAGTATTCCAACCATCTATTCCATACATATTTCCTTGTTGTTAACCGATTTTAGAGCCAATGGTGCGAAAACGCACCATTTTTTTGTAAAAATTTTTATTGGCAATACGTAATTTTTTTTTAATCTTCGCAGTTTTTGAGCAACCAGAAGGTATAAGTGTAACTAAATTTAATTTTAGTTAATCTCCAAACTCATTTTTTCTTTACAAAAATATTTTCTAAATATTCGACATTTTCAATCCTTCGACACCACTTTATTTTTAGTGTAGTAATTTTATTGGTCAAAACTTTTCTGGTCAAATAAATTCACACTTGATTTTTTTAACCTATGTGTACCTATGTCAATTGGTATAAAAATACAAAAAAAAATTTCAGTCATCAAATCTCGTGTTTGAAAATAATGGTTCGATAACGAACCATTGGCGGAAGTCGACGAATCTTGTCTGGTCAGGAATTTCAAGGTGACGCACACGCAGTTATTTCACTGCGCACCACGTGCCTCTCGTTGGATGGGATATTTCCAGGACATTTCTTTATTATATATGTTGTGTTAGAAAGACGGTTACCTATTCTGGTATTCAGTTTGGTTATAATCTAGCGCTGGGAGGTTGTGTAGTTGTTGTAGATAATATGTCGATTTGGAAAAATAACCCTAAAAGGGCTCTAACTTTATTGGAATTAGAAGCCGAATTGGAGAATCTCAGTGATAATGATGATGGGGTCGCAGAAATAGCTATAATACCTCCAGACTGTGACGAATTAACAGATGAAGAAGTGATTGATGATGATGTTGTAACAGGTAACCTATTCACTATTTTTTAATTTTATATCATCTATTACGTTGACGTTGTAGGTGACAATGAGATTCGAGAGATTGCCGGTACATTTGAGATTTCTGCTAAAGATACCGTGCTTCTGGAACCTTCCACAAGTAATTTCTGAAGTTGCCGGCTTTGTAGAGATTCCTACTAAGGATTTATTCGATGTCGAACCAACAACAAGCAAATCAAATAAAAAACGTAAAGTATGTAGTGTGACAACTCCAAAATGGTCTACAAAAAACTGATCCTACATTTTCATCAGCACCACAATCACATGAAATTGAAAAAGGGATAGAAATTGAGTACCGTGTCGCCGGAAAAACCCCTTACGAATTATTTCCAGCTCTTCTTCGATGATGAAGTTTACAACCTTATGGTTAATTTTACCATAAAATATGCCCAGGATAATAATTGTCATGATTTTTCATTTGACAAATGCATCACTGAAAAGGTTTTTGGGAATACTCATTCTTACAAGATATCACACCTTGCCACAAATAGATATGTACTGGAGCAACGACCAGGATTAAGAACGTGACATTCATTAGGAACTGCATGAGTAGAAATAAATTTCGGCGTATCAAAAAGAATATTCACGTAAGTGATAATACGGTATTACACCAAAAATGATAAATTTGCAAAACTTCGCCCCTTAATCGACATAATGAATCGAAAACTCCTGCAATTTGGTATTTTCGCATATAATTTTATCTATAGTCAAAGAAATGGTACCCTATTTTGGAAGGCACTCTGCAAAAATATTTATAAAGGGAAAAACCTGTGCGTTTTGGGTATAAGTTTGTAACGACTATTTTGCTTACCGCAGGGTAAGAATATGGGAGACAAGATTGGGCAAACAAAATAATCGAAACAAGTGCTTACGGACACTCAGTTGGTTGTTGGAGAGCTGGGTCGTGGATAAGTTGAAGATATTGGGGGTTAGATTGGGGTAACTACAAAAAAAAAGAAATAAAGGGGGTACTTATACAAATCTCTTGGGACAAACAGAATGAAAATAAACGAAAACACCTCAAGAAATTTAATATAGGGCGCCACTTGAGGTGCCCCAATTATACCTATTACAACCACTAGTTGTAACTAGGGAAATAATTGTATAACATCAAAAATATAGAAAAAATATCTTTTTCAAATAAAACTCAAAATAGATCAGAGAAACAAATTAAACATTTATTTTTTGTCTCAAACAAAACAGATCAAAAATATCATATTATAAAAGAAACATATCATATAACATAATGCAAATAACAAAAACTTACATGTTCTTTGTTTACTATATTATGGCCAATTAGATTATCAAAAATTAAGGATCCTTCTTAATGAAAACATATAAATTTAACCTTATATATGAAATATCGTTTCTACATAATAATCAAATTAAAATTGTCATAACAAAAAAACAAATTAAGCTTGCTGTCAGGTATCACATTTAATTTTGATGACAAAGAATGAAAGCAATTATTACTTTAGCCAAAAAATATCTGTCTTTACTTTGAAAATTAATATATTGAATTGTTACCTTAAAATTTACATATTTCGTCACTCAACTTAAAAAAAAAACTTGTTACATCTCTGACTGGAAGCTACTTGTACAAATCCTCTAACTGGGACATAGGAAACATTTCTATACTCAGGAACGAGGTTGGGGCAAACAGATGACACACGAAGCTGGTGGCACACCCTATGTACTGCTTTAAAATTTTTACCATGTTCTGGTATACTGCATAAATCCTTTTAGTGGTTTCTCTATGCTAATCCGTCATGTTTACGGAGAGTCCACTGTTTACAGGTCTGATTAATTAACCCATTACACAAAATTACCGGCTGTTTATGAAAAATGCCCAAGTCCTTTCAACTCGAGCTGCCTTACATCACCTGCCTACCTCGTTGCTCTTTTTAATCTCGTCGACCTATTGTCACATGTTTGCCCTGTTTGGAATCTAAATGTCGACTCCTTATCACATCAAATCTTGGTCTCAATTGTCCATGTCTGCCCGTTTGGAACTCAAAAGTCGACTCCGTTTCAAATCTTTTACTCCATTCTCACATGTCTGCCCCGCTTGGAACTTAAAAGTCGACTCCTCTTGCTTCGTTTACATTTTACCAGAATCTAGCCAAAAATTTCCCTTCCGTCTTGCAGCTAACCTGTCCCCACAAACTCAAGAACCAAAACAATATCCCCTCGCTCGTATCGACAAAAAAACCTTTTAAATATTCCTTTATTGCCTAATACAAACAAATATTCTTTTTTTGACCCTCGACTAATAACGAAAAACAACTATAATATTAGGGGAATTCATATTTATTGCGTTTTTTAACGAAGAAAACAAATAAAACCTTTTTTTTTATCAGGGGGCATCATAAATTTACATAATACAAATTAACAAAATACGTGCGTATTTTAAACTTGAGTTTTACCTGGCTTATAACAAAAGGTTCGATATTTGAATCTAAACACAGACAAAAAAAAATCTATATTTACTTTTGAATCGGTAGAAATATACGCATTTAAAAATCTCGTCAAAAAAAACTTGAAATATTATTTCGATTGTTTTCTTTGGTAAAAACAACAGGAGCGTAACACAGAAATCTTTTCTATACACTTTAAATAAAAAAACGCTACAATGCCCCTTCTTAAAAGAAAAAACTCGGATAATTCTTATCCAGTTTTTGATAAAGGCAAAACAACAAAAACCAAATCAGAAGATGACCTCTTAACTGAGTCGAAAACTTCTTATAATATCTTTTAGATGATGGCTAGCATGGGATTTAAACAACAAAAACAAAGTTAGTTACAAAGAATGGGCTAGCGTGCCATCGATCGCCAGACTCTTTAAAGTCGAGTAGACTGAAATTTGTGACTCTACTTGAACTGTAGGTGACATGAGTTTCTATGCCTTGGGGGAAGCTAACCTTATGCCCTGCAGTGAACCTCGCTGACATTCACAGCAGTAACACAAGTGATTTGTCGGGCAGGCATAGCCATGACACCTCGTTGCCTAAATCAGGTGCTATACACAAATCCAAAAAAAATTGCTCTACACTTAACAGGTAAGCGTCTACTATCTCCATTATACGCCTAGCGAGACAGGGAATTCGGCAACGGTTCCACAAAAAAATTAGGATATAGACCCTAAATATATATATCTACATATGACAAAATGTGATTCTCACATGTGTCTCCAAATAAAATAGGTTACCTGAACTAAAATTATCAAAAGCGAAACAATATTCCAAAGGGATGAAGTCAAATCAACATAAAAACTCGAAAATACAAACATGGGATAGGATGAACTAATTACTTAAAGATGACATATTGTCCTCATCTGATACAAAAGGCTTTAAATCCTTAATGTGCCACTTACCAAGATCTGAACCACTTAAATCTGACAAACGATAAACCAGTGGTGACAATTTTTCCTTGATAGTTGCTTCAATATACTTCGGTGCTAGTTTGGACATAAACTTGTTGACAGCACAAGACAAAACCCTATTTCTTTTCCAAACTTTATCACCCACTTGAAATTGAACTTCTCTTCTACGTAAGTTGTAACTTCTAGCGTTACGTTCATATCCTTTTCGAAGATTAGCCTTAACCTTTTCAAAAACTTTATCTATACCTCTGACTTCTGAAGCATACATGTTACGGTCACCTGGAATTATCTCGATATCTTGATTCTGTTGATCCTTATGATCAACACCATAATAGTTTCCACTTAAAGGAACATGACGGCCATAATTCAGGAAAGCTGGAGTATATCCAGTCACTTCATGCTTTGCAGTGTTAATAGCTTGTCTGATCTTTGCTAAATTCTTATCCCAATCTACGTGGTCTTTAACATACGTACGTATTGCTGTACCAATGGTTCTATTGTTCCTCTCCACAAAATTACACTGAGGTGCATATACTGGGCTAAACCATACTTTCTGAACGTTATACCTATTACAGAGCTCAATTAAGAGAGGATTGTTCAGATTTGAGGCATTATCACAAATCACATATTGAGGAACACCAAACATAAGGAAAACATCATTTTCCAAAAACTCAACAATATTCTTAGCCGTAGCCTTTCTCAAAGGTTGGACTAAAGTATATTTACTAAACCAATCAGCAACTACTAATAACCACGTATAACCTTTCTTTGAACGAACAAAGGGACCTATCAGATCTATTGCAACTATTTGCCAAGGGAACTTGGCCTCTCTCTGCTTACCCATTTTACCTAATGGAGCATAATTTGGTGTCTTCTGAGCACCACAAACTTTACATGACCTGACAAACTTAAGCACATCAACACGCATCTGGGGCCAATAATATCTTTCCTGAATACGGGACAAAGTTTTGGAAAATCCAAAGTGAGCACACGTAGGTGGCTCATGACAAGACTTCATAACTTCAAACCTTTGTGGTTTGGGCACAAGAATTTTCCACTCTAACATCATTAGTCTTAAAAGAATTTTTGGTAGGGGCAAAACTTATAAACAAAATCATTCTCCACCTCCACTGTGGAAAATCAAGGGGGATCGGATTATCTTTGATCTCAAATTATCGAACCAAGGGTCTATTCTATCTACCTTAACTTCTAAACAATTAACATGGGGACGACTATCAAAACCTTTCTTTTCAAAAATTGGGTTCAACGATGGCCTGTAAGGTCTATTGGTCTTACACCTATTCGAAATACAACACTTAGGACAAGAAGATGTGATCACACCTTTATGACCACAACGCCAACAAGATACTGACTTACTCCTACAGTCACGGGAAATATGACCTGGTCTATTACAATTGAAACAAATAATCTTTTTCGGATTTCTTGGAGCTTGATAAGGGACTGACTGCATTAATGGAGGTGGGGATGAAAAAGACTGCTTTCTTATTTCAGTATTCTCTGGAGGACTGGGTCTATTATTCTCATATTTATATTTGGGATTGGGTCTCCTAGAAGAATTTTCTCTGTCCTGTCTGTTACCTACTCCACTTCTATCTTGCTTGGTTTGATTATTCACCACATGAACTTGTTCTTTGGGCTTTTCTGAATCATCAATCGAAATACCTGCAAGACCTTTAGTAGTCTGCAACAAGGGCAAGACATTCTGCTCTAAACGTTTTATAGTTGCTACTAACATTTCTACTGTAGCAAAATCTTGAAGGGCTATCAGTGGAATGTAGTCCACTAAAATATTTTTCCTGATTATTTTCACTTTTGAGCTTCACTAGGATATGTTTCCAAACGTTTTAAAAAGGTTTTCCATCACTGCTGAATAAATGGTTATGGATTCATTCCTTTTTTGTTTTCTACTTTTAATTTCTTCGAAGAGATTATCATTTATATCTGGGTGTAAAAAAGCAGATTTGAGTAGGGCTACCAACTCATCCCAACTATTAATTTTATCTCTAACACTCCTATACCAAATAGCAGCATTACCTTCAAATAACTCAATGGCTGACCGAAATAGGATGTCTTCGGAAATATTCCGACACCTAGCAGAATCTCTAACTTTCTCTAAAAATGTGGGAAGAGCTTTACTCTCACCATTAACTTGATATGTAAATCAGAAATAATGACAGGAGTTGAAACCTGTATTTATTGGGGCTGGGACTGTACAACTGGGAACTACAGGGACTGAAACTGGGCTACTAGTGGATGGTTTTACTAAATCATCAGATAATTCTAGTTTTTTCTAACACATCACCCTGTAACAACACCAATCATCTTTACACTCATTGACAAACTTTAATACATCTTCCTCAACATCATTCATAGGGAAATTCTCTAATCTGGTATCTAAATGTGAAGACCTTGTCTCAAATCTAGCAAAATCAGCTTTATTTGATTCTACATTTATTGATTGAGCACAACTATATAAATCTTCTACAATTGACTTAATCTCACACAACTCTTTCTCAGGATCTACTACATTACTAACTAAATCGACTAAACTTGAAGATGAAGTGGCCTCCATGGCCAACAAAGCTCTTAACATCTTTCTCTTATCATCAACTGTCTTATTTGGGACATTTTTACCTCTTATGAAAAGCTCATAAGATAACTCTCCTGATTTCAAATGATTAACCTGGGTAGACTTCATTTTTCAAAAATTGGATGAAAGGAAACACACAAAATAACTGAAATCAACTCAACAACTAGTAGAAAATATGACAATTTTAAGAAACAACCGTTTCCATTTATCACCTGATAGTAAGTCTCACTTGCACTCCCGCGTACTGAAATCCAAAACTCAGTCAGTTTGCTGCAACTTCTGCTCTTGACTTAGTAATCAGTTGGTTAAATAAAAATGAGGTCTATAACCTGTCTCCTAAAAGTTCACACTTCCACTTACAAGGACTAAAAAAATGGTTTCAAACAACATGGGACAACATGGACACTAACAAACAACATAAACCGTACATACAAGGGAAGACAAAATACTAATAATATTGAAAACTTGACCTTTGAGTGAGCTACACTGAATAATACCAAAATAAACCAACTCTTGTTCCGAAAACTAAATGAGACTGCTCCTAGTCAAAACTAAAACAGCATCTCCTGATCACAAATTAATATTACACCTGTGGTCATTCAGATACAAGAAAGGATACACAATAAACAAACAGTCTATTACTGAGACTAAACTTGTCGAATCTTCTCTACGACTCACAATGACTACCCCTCGTACAACAACATTAATTAACCCTTGGCATTTAAATACACCTTCAGAGACGGTTAATTAGAAGACAAACTGCATTAATACTACTTCTCAACTACATAGCTCAAAAGTCACTCAAACGAATACACACATTTACTCAAAATGACCCAACAAATAAAAAATTACAAAAACCGATTATTCTGTAAAATTTGTCGAATCAATAAAAAAATAAATGTAACAGTAACTGTATAATTTGCTACTGTTTTTTAAATTCTTTTCAATATCAATACTTCAATTAAAACTCACATTTAAATATTTAACTCAAATATTTGCTTTCATTTACCATTACATATATGAAGAACAATACATATGTCACTATAAGTACATTACCTGAAAAAACAACAATACATAATGTTGGTACAAAATACATACATTGTAATACAAATACACTACTGTTTGTGAGACACTTTGGGGCACTATTCAAAAGGAAAAAAAGTTTCATATAAATGGCAGGGAACTGGGGAATCTGAAAAAGATATGTGGCTTCAGGAAAATGGTCAAAAATCTAAAAAATTAAGGAATATTCAAAAGCCCACGTTGGGCGCCAAAATTGTAACGACTATTTTGCTTACCGCAGGGTAAGAATAAGGGAGACAAGATTGGGCAAACAAAATAATCGAAACAAGTGCTTACGGACACTCAGTTGGTTGTTGGAGAGCTGGGTCGTGGATAAGTTGAAGATATTGGGGGTTAGATTGGGGTAACTACAAAAAAAAGAAATAAAGGGGTACTTATACAAATCTCTTGGGACAAACAGAATGAAAATAAACGAAAACACCTCAAGAAATTTAATATAGGGCGCCACTTGAGGTGCCCAATTATACCTATTACAACCACTAGTTGTAACTAGGGAAATAATTGTATAACATCAAAAATATAGAAAAAATATCTTTTTCAAATAAAACTCAAAATAGATCAGAGAAACAAATTAAACATTTATTTTTGTCTCAAACAAAACAGATCAAAAATACATATTATAAAAGAAACATATCATATAACATAATGCAAATAACAAAAACTTACATGTTCTTTGTTTACTATATTATGGCCAATTAGATTATCAAAAATTAAGGATCCTTCTTAATGAAAACATATAAATTTAACCTTATATATGAAATATCGTTTCTACATAATAATCAAATTAAAATTGTCATAACAAAAAAACAAATTAAGCTTGCTGTCAGGTATCACATTTAATTTTGATGACAAAGAATGAAAGCAATTATTACTTTAGCCAAAAAATATCTGTCTTTACTTTGAAAATTAATATATTGAATTGTTACCTTAAAATTTACATATTTCGTCACTCAACTTAAAAAAAAAACTTGTTACATCTCTGACTGGAAGCTACTTGTACAAATCCTCTAACTGGGACATAGGAAACATTTCTATACTCAGGAACGAGGTTGGGGCAAACAGATGACACACGAAGCTGGTGGCACACCCTATGTACTGCTTTAAAATTTTACCATGTTCTGGTATACTGCATAAATCCTTTTAGTGGTTTCTCTATGCTAATCCGTCATGTTTACGGAGAGTCCACTGTTTACAGGTCTGATTAATTAACCCATTACACAAAATTACCGGCTGTTTATGAAAAATGCCCAAGTCCTTTCAACTCGAGCTGCCTTACATCACCTGCCTACCTCGTTGCTCTTTTTAATCTCGTCGACCTATTGTCACATGTTTGCCCTGTTTGGAATCTAAATGTCGACTCCTTATCACATCAAATCTTGGTCTCAATTGTCCATGTCTGCCCCGTTTGGAACTCAAAAGTCGACTCCGTTTCAAATCTTTTACTCCATTCTCACATGTCTGCCCCGCTTGGAACTTAAAAGTCGACTCCTCTTGCTTCGTTACATTTTACCAGAATCTAGCCAAAAATTTCCCTTCCGTCTTGCAGCTAACCTGTCCCCACAAACTCAAGAACCAAAACAATATCCCCTCGCTCGTATCGACAAAAAAACCTTTTAAATATTCCTTTATTGCCTAAACAAACAAATATTCTTTTTTTGACCCTCGACTAATAACGAAAAACAACTATAATATTAGGGGAATTCATATTTATTGCGTTTTTAACGAAGAAAACAAATAAAACCTTTTTTTTATCAGGGGGCATCATAAATTTACATAATACAAATTAACAAAATACGTGCGTATTTTAAACTTGAGTTTTACCTGGCTTATAACAAAGGTTCGATATTTGAATCTAAACACAGACAAAAAAACATCTATATTTACTTTTGAATCGGTAGAAATATACGCATTTAAAAATCTCGTCAAAAAAAACTTGAAATATTATTTCGATTGTTTTCTTTGGTAAAAACAACAGGAGCGTAACACAGAAATCTTTTCTATACACTTTAAATAAAAAACGCTACAAGTTATGGTGCCTCTGTTCATCTGATGGATACCTATTCCAGTTTATACCCTACGGTGGTGCTAGCACAACAAAATCAGATTTAGGCTTGGGTGCTGATGTAGTATAAAAATTACTAAGTGTTGTAGAAACTCCCTCTAACCACAGGGTATTTTTTGACAACTTCTTTTCATCTTATAAGCTGTTCACAATATTGAAAGAAAAGGGAATTTATGCAACTGGCACAGTGCGAGAAAACAGGATTGAAAAGTGTCCACTGGAAACATCTAAAATTATTTCTAAAAAAGATAGAGGGTCGTTCGACTTCGTTTTTGACAAAGAAGCTGAAGTGTCTGTAGTTAGATGGAATGACAACTCAGTCGTAACAGTAATCTCCAATAACTGTCCGGTCCGTCCCATAGGCTTTGCAAAGAGGTACGATCGCAAGCAGCGTAAAGAAGTAAATATACTTATTCCAAATGTTATCCAAGAATACAAATGACAACGGCATAGCGAATTACAGGATTGCTGTACGAGGAAAGAAATGGTGGTGGCCACTTTTTAAAAACGTAATTGATAGTTCCATTGTAAATGCCTGGAAACTTTACAGATTGGCAAATAAAAGCTCCATTTCCCTAATCGATTTTCGGTCATATATTGTTGTTTGTCTAATGAAATCGGAAGACGAAAAACAAGAAGAATTAGACCAGAATAAGAGTGAAGAAGATGAAAAGTCAACTGTACCGTTGACAGTAAACATGGGTAGACCGTCAAAAAATAGCTTACCAGATGAAATCCGAAAAGATAAGATAGGTCATTTAGTAGTAAAGCATGCAGAAAATGCAAGAAGAAGGTGCAGGGGGTGTTCTAACCATACTGTTTTTGTTTGTCAAAAATGCCAGGTCCATTTACACTCTAAATGTTTTGAGACTTTTCACAAAAAATAAAAATGTGTATTTCAATTTTTATATCTCACTTCCGCCAAAGGTTCGAAAACGAACCATTTTTTTGTTGTGACACCTGTCATTATCAAAGTGTAAAACAATTTTTTTACGAATGTTTAAGTTTATTTCACCTAGTTAATAAAATATATTATATTTTTTTGCAGTATTTCTGTGCTTGGCCGTTAATGGGTTAATAGGTCGCCATTCTGCATTGTCTTGTGGTTGCCTTGAATTCTTTTCTGTTGATGTTTACTCTCTTATAGAATGCTCTGAATTATTTCTCTCTGTTTAGGTTTTCTATATATTTAAGTTACTTATTTAAGTGCTTTCGTTTTTCTCTATTATGTATCATCTTTTCTTCTCTTCTTTTTGTCTGGTAATTCTCTACAGTTGTTCTTGTTCGTCGGGTAAGCATCTTTCTGTAGGCTTCATTTTTTTCTTTTGTTGCACTATTGATCGTCAAATTAATGATTTTCGGGCACAAATTTCTGTTCCTATTTTCTCTTTCGTTGCTACTTCAATGTCTTTCTTCATTTAGGTAAAGTAATAGCCTATATCTGTCTGGCCTTCTTCATTTACATTTTGATTCCTTAGCCTGTTGGGGATGTTTCCGAGTACTGTTCTGCCATTGTCGCATCTCTCAGCTTTTGCACATTCCATTTTTTTGTATCCATTTTATGTTCTTTACTGGTGTTTGAAAATCTAGCCCTCAATGTTGAGATCACTAGACAATGATCTGAGTCTATGTTTGCGACTCTATAATCTGCAGCTTATTACGTCTGTTCCATGCCTTGAATCTATTAAGATGTGATCAATTTGACTCGTTGTTTTTCCATCAGGAGAGGTTCAGGTTACCTTCTGTATGTTCTTGTATTCAAAATAGGTGCTAGCGACTGTCATATTGAGTGCTGCTGCTAAGTTTATCAGTCGTAATCCATTATCGCTACTGATGTTGTGTAGGCTGTCCTATCGTGTATATGAAAACTCGCTCTTGTCCTATTCTTGCATTCGTGTCACCTAACACAATCTTAATGTCATTTCTAGGACATCTTCAGTAGGCTTGCTCTAGGTCTTCGAAGAACTGTTCTTTTATTTCCTCCGTTTTTTCATCAGTTGGGGCATGTGTATTGATCAAACTGTAATTAAAGAATTTCTAAAGAAAATCCCACCCTATCTATGTGTTGGATTTCATTGCAGCTGTAATATATGGAATGAGTTCTCTTGTCAAGAGTACCAGTTCCCGTCCACCTCATTACCTGCAATGCAAAAACATCTACTTTGTACGTTTTCACTATGTCTAGTAAAGATGTGAGTGCTCCAGTTCGGTACAGGGTTCGGGTTCTTCTTTTTTACGTGCCATCTCCGCGAGTGAGGTTGGCAATCATCATGGCTATTCTAATCTTAGATGCTGCTGCTCTGAATAGTTCGATTGATGTGCATCCGCACCAGTCCCTCAAGTTACGCAACAGTGAGATTTTTCTTCTTCCTACACTTCGCTTGCCATGGATTTTCACTTGTACAATTAATTGAAGTATGTTGTGATTCATTACGGATAACATGTCGGGTATTCCCTAATCTTAATTCCATTTGTCATTTGCAGAGACGTCGTCGTGAGTTCTGTCCAGCTAATAGTTCCTGGGGTTACGTAAGATGTTTTTTACAGGAAAAGGTTGTCAGCGTCTAGCGCAGCCCCCAAACTGGACCAGAGACTCTTCAGTTTGAGTTGCCATACCTTAGTCTATTTTGGTTCACGGTTGGTATTTTTATTTTCCCAACTACATATATGTCCTATGATCGGTTGGGTCGTTCCCCCAACCACCACCTGGGGACGCGTCCGATGGGAGACAGACAAATCCTCACGGATTATATTGTACTCATTTTACCCTAAAATGTTGATCTGATGTTTTAAAAATAAAGGTAATCAAAAACATCGTTTTGTACACCTTAAAAGTGCCACAAAAAAATTTTAACCCACCATTCGGAGTTGCACGCACTTGGAGGTTACTCCAGGCATTACCCATCAAAACGCTGTACGTTTCAAAAATTCACCAATTAAAGCTCAAAATAATTCATTTTTGTCTCCACAGCTTGAACAAGGCTGGTAGATACTTCCAAATTAAAAAACTTCAAACTCTATAGATTATATTAAGTTTAATAATTGTTATTTAAAAATAAGAATGAAAATAGCTAATTTAATGTTTAAATTTGTAAAAAAGATTAAATTAAAGTTCCTCGTTAAATTTAACACATACCGCGTAAAAGCTGGAGCTTTTATTTATAATTATATTGTAATATATTATATATTAAATATATTATTATATATTATATATAATATATATATATATATATATATATATATAATATATATATATATTATATATATTATATATATATATATATATTATATATATATATATATATATATATATATGCGTAAAGGTTAGGGACGAGGATGATGTTTTATAGTCGAATAATCTTGATCATACTGACTTTATTAAACAATGGAAGGGAGAGCATTAAAAAAAATTAGGGGAGCTTTAATAGTCTGATTAACATAGTTAATATTTAATACTGTTAAACAATGTACGTACTCATAAAAAAGAACATCTGTCTGGTTTGCAATAATACAGACACAAAAACAATTATAAAATAAAATATGGAAGAAATTTTACCAAATGTAAAGAACGATGCTCCTGAAAGTTCATCATCTAGTGAATCCAAAGACTCTTTTTATGTAAAGTTTGGTGCTGGTGTGGACATAAATACATTAGAATTAGTTTCTACTAATAAGAGGGACCGTAGACATTCAATAACTGAGGGTAATTCTCAAAGAAGAGACAAAGTGAAATATTCGCAAGAGTGAGTAATATTTGTTTATTATTTCTTCCTAATGGATTTTTCATTCAATTATTTATTTTCTTAAGTTGTATCACTGAATTGATTATGTTTCCGATCAATGTTTTATTTTCACTAGTAAGAGATGCCTTTTTTCTTCTTCTTTTAGTTTAGAATTACTATACTTAATAGACTGCTAACTGAACACCGGAATAACATGCAAACAAAAATTGATAAATTGACACAGTTCTCTAACGGACTCCGAATAAAACCAGAAAAAATCAAAATTAAAAACCACCCAAATAATAAAATGATGATAAATGGGTAAGAAATTAGAAGAGCGGAGTTGAAAGGATATACAGACGAAAATAATAAAGGATCAACAAGCACTCAATGCTTTAAACAAAATTTGGCAAACAAGTGAAATATCGGAAGCAGAAACATGGAAACAGGATGAAAAACTATGACTAAAAATATTGTTCTGAAGCTATTTTCTTGTGGTAGGTATATTAATACAATTATCTCTGTTTTTACTTGAAAAAGCCGCAATTTTATTTTAAACTAAATTTATTTTGACGTTTCGATTTCTACTTCAGAAATCGAAAATTTCCGAAGTGGAATCCAAAGTCAAAATAAATTTATTTTAAAGTAAAACTGTGGCATATTCCCAGTAAAAATAGTAAATTAAAACTAAAAAACTACAAACTTTTGTAAACAAATCTTTAAGAATGTTCCTGAAAATATACTGGCCTAACAGAATAACTATTACAGAACAAGGGGAAAGAACAAAACATGATACCAGATACACAATTTTAAAACTATTCTAGTAGCCTTTACTAATAAGAGGAAGCTTATATTTAGGCGGTAATCTTTATAAGCATTCTGATACTTAAAGCAAGCAATAATTGAAGGTCTCATTATATTGAATAGTCATACAAATACTACTGGGACTATACTTGAAAAATCCATCTTTCAGATGAACTGAGATATGAGGACACCAGAACTAATCTTCACTAAGAAGATTAACACAATTACACTATGTAGAGAACAAAAACTCCCAAACATTAATGGGGACATAATGATGGATCTAAAACAGTCCATGTTACAAACAAATACAAAGTATGACCTGGTGCACTTCTGACTAACATCATGTTTTTTTACTATATATATATATATATATATATATATATATATATATATATATATATATTATATAATATATAAAATATATATATATATATAAATATATATATATTATTATATATATATATATATATATATATATATATTTTGCTATGATGCTTGTTTGTGTATGAGCAATGAGCGCGGTTCTCAAAGAATTAGTTTGTAAGTACTTTTTTAAATTATCTTTATTATAATTATTATGAAACACACATATATATCTAATAAAGACAATGTAAATTTAGAACAACCTATCTTAAAATTGAAATTCTTACAATAATTAAATTATATTAACAAAATTTGGTACCTTTTTGTCACTGAATGCCTAAATGAAACTGTTTTCCAAAATAAAGGGTTTAATCACCACTCAATGTATTCGTTATCAACCTCGGTTATCCTTCTTTTTGTGAAATTACGTCTCCAAATACACCACAATGTTTTAATTATCAGCTTCCACCATTTTAAAATATTTTCTTCTCAATAGCATTTATAAATCGCAAAATATTCTTCTTTATTTATTGATTTCTTGTTTATTCTTCTTTCTAATAATCTTATTTTTTCTTCTTGCAATCTCCAATCACCATATAAATATTATAATTTTAATTTATTCCAATCTCCATATACATAATATAATTTTTAGTCTCCAACTTATACTCTCTTGATACTATTTTTTCAATCTCCATGTAATATATTTTCTAAAATATTATAAAACTTTCATACTAAATCACTGTCTTCTGTATACTGACTTGACCAACAAATATTACTCATTGAATCCTGTACTTTATACTGACTGACTTACTAATGAACTGCTGGTACTATTTACTGACCATACTGACTGACTGACTAACTAATAATAAACTAAACTAACTAACATACTGTCCCTCAAAATCACAGAGTATCTATATCATTTCAATGTTCCAGAATATTCTTAAAAGAAAATATATTCGAATTGTTCCATTTCATAAATTATTTGAATGTTCTCGAATATTCTACTACGCAAATAAGGTTAACTTCCTTCTATTGACGTCTTATTTCAATTGTTATAGATAATTCTTTACCCTTCTATCGAGAATTTTATGGAAATTTAGGCTTTCCAGATCAGAATGTAAACTTATATATAAGTTAAACATCTTAAATTAATAAATAACACTATTTTAAATTCGTAATTATCATTTTAAATGTCTACTTTCTGTTCAAATTCACTCTTATTTACAAAAAATCATAATAACCCAAACTCACTTCCAGGGTATATTTAGTTGTCTATAAATATGGCGCACTCAAATATATTTATTATTAAAATAAAAATAAAAAAACTTTTTTTGAAGTAAATTTGGTTGCCTATTTAGATGGTGCGCTTAGATATATTCATAACATCATAATTTGCAAATAAAAACTTTTTAAACTTATTATTATGCTAATTTCTTAAGAATACCCTCATAGAAATACTTTTTATAATATTCTCTAGTATATAACTTATAAATTATTTCTTTAATCAGTATTTAAGTTCAATTTAGAACTCAAACGACGTCAGACATTTAAGTACATATAATGTATATAGCGTGCCATCAATATATATATATATATATATATATATATATATATATTTATATATATATATATATATATATATATGGCACGCTATATACATTTATATGTACTATAATGTCTGACGTCGTTTGAGTTGATGTGTCATATGCTAGTATTAGGCTAGTTGTTTATTTTGTCATCAATCAGAGGCCTTTTTCAGGTCAATAAAGACGATGTTTAGTGCCCTTTTGGTAGTCTCTTTGTTTGTTTTTCTATCTTAATACATTTGTTATATCTCCTTATATTGTACTCAGCCTGAGGCCTTGTGTAAGTCAATAAATCAAAATTTATCTTACAGTAAATCTATTTTTATGTATAGTGCTCTATGATATCTCGTATATCGCTATACGTTCATTAATTATGAAAACACGTTTTATGGTGAATATATTTTTATCCATAGTGGGCTATGATATCTCGTATGTCGCTATACGTTCATTTATAATGAAGATACTGTGTAGTGCCCTTTTAGTAGTTGCCTTGTTTGTTTTTTTCCACCATGTTAGGACTCCATCAGTTGTTTATTTTGTATACAGACAGAGGCCTTCTTTAAGTCAATAATTTAAAATGTGTCTTATAGTAAATCTATTTTTATGAATAGTGCTCTATGATATCTCGTATATCGCTATACGTTCATTAATTATGAAAGTACTGTGTAGTACCCTTTTGGTAGTCGCGCTGTTTCTTTTTTCTATCTGAATGTATTCGGTATATACACCCCTTTCATTTGCTATGTTGCATGTTGGGACTCGATCTGTTGTTTATTTTGTATACAGCTAGAGGCCTTCTTTAAGTCAATAAATCAAAATTTGCCTTATAGTAAATCTATTTGTATTCATATTACCCTATGATATCTCGAATATCGCGGTACGTTCATTATTAATTAAGATACTGTATAGTACCCTTTTAGTAGTCACCTTGTTTGTGTTTTTCTTACTTAAGGTCGATTCAGACACATCAGCCACGTCTTGTCACAGTGATTGCGCCGAACCGAACAATCCGTCATACAAAATATTCTTTAATACAAAAATGTTGCCGGCATTCACACTCATCAGTTGACAAACAGTTTCCCAGCTGTCAGATAGTTGATAGTTCTGTGACCAAACAGGACCGGTTCGGCGCCGAGACTATGACGGGACTGATGTGTCTGATTTGACCTTTAATATAATTGTTATTTTCTCCGCTTTCATTTGCTATGTGGCATGTTAGGATTCGTTTAGTTGTTTATTTTTAGAGGCCTTCTTTGGGTCAATAAATCGAAATTTATCTTTTAGTTAAACTATTTTTATGCATAGTGTCTAATGGCATGTCGTATGTAACTTACGTTTATTAATAATGAAGACACTGTATAGTGCCCTTTGGTAGTCGCCTTGTTTATTTTTTCTATCTTAATATATTCGTGATATCTTTTTCTTTCATTTATCGTATCACACTCTCCAATCGTACCAATAACAATGAAAATATTATGTAATGCCCTTTTAGCAATACCGCGATGTGTGGTTTTCTGTCTCAACATATTCGCTACTCCCTCTCCTTTTCAATGATGTATTATACATCACGATCCGACAAAACTATTCTATCCCCATCACAAAACGCTCAAAAAAGCAGAATGAACCAACTTCTAAGAGATTTTGCATGGGAAACGAAGCAAAAACGGTATAGCAGCGTTTTTTACGGGTATAGGCTTTACTTAGTTTTATTTAGATTTTTTTTAATATTATATAATTGGTATGTAATTTCTACGTAATTCTGATTAACTTGATTTAATTTTATTTAATTCTATATACCTTTATTTAATTTTTATTGATTCCTATTTAGTTTTAAATTTATTCTATTTTGGTAAAGCGTTGACGTTTGTTAAACGTCATTTTGTTTTTATAGTAAGTGTATGTTTATCTTACCCAATGACATATAATAAATATATTATATTATACGTCATTGATCTTACTTTATAATTACAGTAACCTATATTTTTAGCAAGATTTTTAGTTTTTAATTTAACAAGGATTCTGGAGCTGGGGCTCGAAAGTTGTAACAGGAATTAACCCATTTTTGTTTATCCCCATTTTTCAGCCTTTTGTTCATTCTCGTACCACTGCTGAATCTGGTGACTTATCACCTGGAGCCCTTAGTTCTCTATTGTTCAAAATAATCATGGATAAAATAATAAAAAAGTAAGAACTAAAAAAGGATACCAAATGGGAGAAAAACAACTTAAAATAATCTGCTATACAGACGACGCACTACTACTCTCTCAAAGTGAAGATGATTTACAACGTGTGCTGCACTAGTTTAATATATGAGTAACTGCCAGAAAATTCAATATGTTAATTTACCCAAAAAAGACAAAATTTATGGTAATAATAGCAAATTTACTTAGATGTAAATTGGAGCTGGAAGGTCAGATAAATAGAACGAGTGGAGTTTAAATATCTTGGCATCACACTATCTAGCTACGAAAACCTCCAAACAGAAGTGAAAGATCAAGGCATAGAACAAAGAGAGCCGCAGGCTGCCTAAATGAAGCAATGTGGAGAAATAAAAATATCAGCAATGAAATGAAAAGCAGAATTTACAAACAGTCATCAGACCAATAATGGCATACGCATCAGAAACACGACTTCACATATAGAGAACAAAAATAATGTTAGAAACACCACAGATGAAAACTCTTAGAAAAATTGATGGTAAGACACTATGGGAGAGAGCTATATACGAGCTACACTAAATATAGATATAAGACGTAGACGCAATTAGGAGAATATCAAGGACTGTAAGAAATATAACAGTAGAATGCAACGATCATATAAGCCGAATGACAAAAAAAGTCGGCGAGATACGGTTCCCCAATAGGAAGACGATCAGTAGAAAGACAACGAAAACGATGGAACGACAACTTACTGAAGGCACATTGAAAAACAGACAGTCATGTCTACAATAAAAGAAGAAAAAGGACTTGAGGGAATGGTTTGAATGCAGTAGTGCTGAATTATTTAGAGCACCGACCAACAGGGTCCGCCTACGCGTGATAATTTCCCACCTTTGATAGATAATGGGACTTGAAGAAGCAGATATGAAGAGATATGTAGTAGAGATAGAGCGGGAGATATGAAATGGATCTATGCGGTTGATGTGTTGTATAAGAGAAAGAATATAATAAAACTAAAAGAAGAATACGACACTGAATGTTGGATGAATATTAAATCTGCAAATTTAACACCTTTTAACTGTTTCAATAATCGCGTTTGATGCTTGTTTGATTATAAGTTACTTTTCTCATTATCCGATATCATAATAAGAAATAGAGTAGGGGACAGTACGCACTCCTGACTCCCCTTTTTATGGATATATCCTCTATTATTTCTCCTGACTGTTCCAGTTTGGATTTGTATCTTTCATCGAAAAGTTTGATTAAGTTAACGATTTTTTCTGGTATCCCATTTAGTCTTAAAATTTTCCCAATCTGTACATTATTTACACGGCCGAAATCCTTTTCAAAACCGATAAAACCTACATATACATATATCTTTATTCCATTTATTTGATTGTTCCAAGGTAATCTTCAGGCTACAAATGTAGTAGTACTGCACTTCTACTTCTACTTCAATATCCACTTCTTTGGGTGGATCTATTTCGTCTTCTATGATTTTTCCTTTTAGGTTATTTACTTTTCCTGTTAGTTTTCGTATGATTGTGTATTGTTTTCAGCTTTACAGTGCCATCCTCTATTCCGATGCTTCCTTTTTTAAGATATCTCTTTGATTCTCTTTCCTTCTTGTATCAGTCGTAGAGTATCTTTAGTTATCCATTTTTAATTTCTCTTTCTCTTTCAATTTGTTTCTTATATTCAAAAAACAATGAATTTGTTTCTTATAATTTATTGTTTTAAGGTCTCGACGTTCTATTCACTCCTTCTGTTAGTTTTTTGGTTTTTATCTCTGGCTAATTTGATTTTTACTAGCATTTGGTCTGATTCCACATCAACTCCTCTTACGCTCCTGACATCTTGCAATCAAGGTCTCCATTTAGATTTAATTATTACGTGGTCTATTTGGTTATTGTGCCTTCCTCTCGGTGATTTTCATAGTTTCTTATGTATTCGCTTATATTTAAAGATACTTCAATCGATTGCAAGTTCATTTTATTCACAGAATTCGATTAATCGAATTCCATTGTCATTCCTCTCCCCTATTCCCTACTTTTGTATTACTTGTTCATGTCTTGTATTAACATTGCCTGTTTCAGCATTAAAGTCTCCCATCATTATTTTCATATCTTTTCTATATATAATATTAATCCTATTATACGTTGCTTGTAGTTGTTCGTAAAATTTTTCCTTTTATATTCAAATAATTTCGTTAGTTGTAGGAGCATATACATTTACTACTCGTCTCTTGCCTTAAGTCTCGTTCCTTACTGGTACTGATCCCATTCTATTAGAGCATTTCTTCCCTTTTAAGCTAACAATACATATTGCCACTACCTTTTCGTGTTTATCACTTACTTTTGTGTTCTCAGAATATATTGTTAGTATTGGCCTCCTACTCGGGTTGATCTACTGCCATTAAATTGTATTTCGCTTACTACAATACTATCTGAATTATATTTATCAATCTCTTAGCTTACTTGCTCCAATTTGTTAGTTTCGTAAAGGGTTCTTACATGTAACGGTTGCTGTATTAAGAGCGTAGGCCCAAAATTTTAGGCCAATGCTTTTTAAACGGTAACCGTAAATGTCTTACGGTTGCTGTATTTATTCCATTTATTTGTTTTCTCATGCATTATTAATTTATTATATTTTCTTTTAACACTTTTGCCCTTATTTATTTTTTTTTGCGACTTGTTATTTTTCCTGCATTTGTAATTCTTGTTTTGTTATAATATTTTATATGTTTTAATTTAGCTTTATTATGCTTATCAGTATATTTTTCAAGCTTGTTATATAGTTTGACCCATCATTGTTTGTATGTTTCTTATATAATTGTAGTTTAATATAATCTAAAAATATCAGTGTAAAACATGTCACAAGAAAATAGGTTCAGAACCATCCTTATATTATTTCAGTTGTTACAATATTGTCATTGTTGTTTTCCACATCTTAATTTTTTTTATCCAAGAAGAGATTTAGACGTTTGAAATATTCTTCTGTAAAAAATGCGAGTAATCCATTGCCTGTAAATTTAGTACTAGCATACCACAGTAAAACTCTACATTGAATTAAATTTATATTAAAACTGTCGAAGAGCATGTTTTTTTATTAAGTAAGAATTGTCGTTTGAGCTCAATTTTGTATATCTACAACACAAAAACCTGACTAGTAAAATATTAACATAGTAGCAATTAGCAATGACATTAAAAAATGCTCAACCCTATTTGTAATGTTGAAAAACCATTAATTGTTAAATACTCCACTCATTAACATTTGCTAAGTATTTTAAATATTTTATTGTTTTAGAATTGTTTCAACCGCTCTTGTCGATTACCGACACAATTGTTATTACCAACAACCACAACCTTTTGCTAGACGACTTTCAAGAGCTGAAAAACAAGAAGAATGGAAGAACATGGGATTGTAAGAATTTTAAACAATAACTTTCTCTAGTTTAAGTATTGCACGAAAAACCCATAACTGCTTATTAAATGCCAATTTAGATTTAGAATGTCTATAAATAGTCTGATACTTGCGTTGCGATGAAATGCAATCATCGAAGATTAATGCAAAGATTCCGGATACAATAAAGGCTAGTCGGTTAATCGGATAAATATGTAGTTTTGAGTCAATTTTAAACATGGCTTGAATTTAAAAAAAATGGCATGTATAAATAGCTATTTAGAAAAATTGTACTCGTTAGGTTTTTAAGTATTTTTAGTAAAATTATTGATATTAAAAAATGTAATCGCGAGAGTTAACAAAATTAGTTCTTTATTCATTAAAGATTTAAATACTTACCGATATCGAAACTTAGTAGATTGTCTGACGATGAGACAGGATATTATTGTTTAAGAAGTTCGATGACATAATAAGGATTTTTGACGAATGATGAAGCATTTTCGGCGAGAGGTTGAAGAGTTTTGGCCAAGTACTTGGCCAATGGTTGTGTAGGGCAGTTGTACGCACTGACAATGAGACGTAGAGGAATATCGGGTTTGTGAATTTTGGGTAGGCCATATATTCGAGGTATTCTGGAGAACTTTTCACAAGGAATTAGAGATTGTTTTATGTGAACTGGAAGAGAGGTTTTATTGATAATGGCTTTTGTTGTTTTCTCCAGATAGGTTCTTGGATTATTAGGAATTGGTCTGTAGTCTGGAGTATTAATGAGATTTGATAGTTTATTAATATAAGAAGTGTTTAGGATGAGGGTGGCATTGCCTTTATCGGCAGGAAGACTGACTAGATTTGGATTTGACTGAAGTTCTTTCAGGGCATTTTTCTCGGATTGGCTAATATTCAGAATAGGAAGCTTTTAGTTTATAAGAACTCTAGCGATATCTTGTCTAGTTATTTCAGCATCTTCGGAGGGTAAACTGGAGATGGCTTCTTCAGTTTGACAGATAATTGTGTCAATTTGAATGTGACTTGGGGTAACAGAGTAATTGAAACCTTTTTTTTAAAGCTTGAGTGGCAATGGTCAAAATAGGAGTATCAAAAAGTTATGAACCACTGTAGTGGGTTTCAACGTTGTTGTTTTTGGAATTTGTTCGGTAACTAGATGCGCTAATTTGCACTTCTGAGTTTCAGTCTTAGATTCGAAAGTGTTTAGGGCTGTATATGTGTTAATACGGCCGACGCTGTCCCATAATATAAAATGTACATTAAAAGAATAAATAGATGACCAGATATTAAAAATACTGATATTTGTGACATCTAGTTTTCGTCTAGTGGAACGAATCGCTTTACGGAGAAGCGCAAAACATTCACACTCTAAACATTCTGAAAATTAAATACAGTATCCAGCAAGATCACTTACTTCATCTTCCAAAATCAATTCTACAGACAACTAAATGGTGCTCTTATGGGCTCCCGACTATCTCCAGTAATTGCCATTAAGGCAGACTTCGAAACCCCAGCACTATCCACATCAATGTTCAAAACCCACATGTTGGCTACGATGTGTTGACAATGCATTCGTCATTTGGCCATATGACAGGGTGTCTTTTAAACCCATCTGAATAATATACATCTTAGTATCCAGTTCACGAAGGAGGTGGAAACTGATTCATCCCTACCATTTTACGACGTTACCATAAAGAAAAACCAATCCGAAGATTTTTATCACTCTGTTTATCTAAACTTATCCATACCAATCGTTAATTGCATGCAAACTTTCATCATCCCCCTTCACAAATTAATTCAGTCATTAATACGGTTGTCTCCAGATCAATATAAAAACCACAAATTGGCCAACATATATAATCAGCGTTAATCGCAAAAAGTTAAACCACCTCAGATTCGCTGAGGACATCGTGATTATAGTGAACACATTAAAGGGCCTATAAACGGAGGTCGTTGGAAGGAGGAATGGAGGAACGTTTGAAACTTGACAAAGGAAATCAAATCATATCTCTAGAGGAACAAGATTGGCATGGGCAGGAAAACTCAGTTTAATACTTAAGAAATTCAAAATACCTTAATATTTAAGGAGCAAAGTGTTCAACAAGTGCATCCTTCCTATCATGACATATGGATGTCAAACCTGGACCTTAACCAAGGCAAATACAAACCAACTAGCCACAACAGAAAGGGCAATGGAAAATTCAAAACAAGATATACTACTGTCAAATAAAAAGAGGAACAACCTGGGAAAGATAAAAAGAAAAAACCGAGGATATCACAACAAACATTGCCAAACTCAAATGGAGCTTTACAGGCCAAACTGCTTGACAAATAGACCAACATTGGAATGCCACAATACACTATTGGAGACCTTACAAAGGTATATGAGCAAGAGGAAGACCACAGATGAGATGAATAGATGACATAAAAAAGTAGCCGGTACAACTTTGAAGTGTGTTGCTCAGGTTGAGTAACTGAAGTAGACTGAAATACCTTCTGTTAGCTTCTAAAGTTCTGGTTACTACACCTTTTTAAAAGGTATTATAAAATTGCCTCATCAAACGGGCTATCACAAACACATTGCAAAACGTTTTCGGATTAAACAATCCATCATCAGTGCAAACGGTTTGTACATGCTAGTAGCCCACCAAAATATATGGGTAAAAACCCCCTTAAAAAAGTTATAAATTTAACATTATTTTACATTAGTAGTTTTTATAGTTTGTGATGGTTAAGTTACCGTTGGATAGGTAACATGGCGGCGTAATGACTCTACATGAGTAAAATGGTCCTGAGACGAAGTGCCTACGAGGACCTGTTGATAACAACTCTAACAACAACCAGTTGTTATCAACAGGTCCTCGTAGGCACTTCGTCTCAGGACCATTTTACTCATGTAGAGTCATACGCCGCCATGTTACCTATCCAACGGTAACTTAACCATCACAAACTATAAAAACTAATAATCGTAAAATAATGTTAAATTTATAACTTTTAAGGGGTTTTTACCCATATATTTTGGTGGCTACTAGCATGTACAACCGTTTGCACTGATGATGGATTTGTTTAATCCGAAAACGTTTTGCAATGTGTTTGTGATAGCCCGTTTGAGGCAATTTTTATATACCTTTTATAAAGGATTTTAACAAATTTTTTTGTGATACATGGTATATCAGCCAGCTACAGGAACTTAGTTTCACGTGGAATTTTAGACTGAATACTTTTTGGTAAGCTTCTAAAGTTCTGGTTACTGCACCTATTTAAAACTTGCCACTCTCTCGTACATGTGTCCATTTATAGTAACTTTTCTTTATCTTGTGCCTCTCGTTGGTCCCTTGACATGAGCATGAAGTTGATTTTTTCTAGAAACTCTTAGTCCTGCCTCCCCGAAATAGAGTTTTAGGTAATGATCCTGCAAGTTTCTATATATAATCTGCATAAACTATGTTTTGGGGCATTCTGTTAAACAAAGTTCCACCTGGGTTATTTGCTTACTTTCTTATGATTATCTTAAGAGTCAAGTTGTAGGGGTGCTGAGTTCTTCTTCTATTTTAAAGCTGAAAGAAACGTGCTGATTCTAGAACTTTACCAGTTTTACACATTTCTCTAACTCATGGTTCTATATTATTCGTCAAGTTTCGCTCCTATTGGAGATTGCGATCTATCCATAATATTTTCCAAATACGCAGGTAATACTACATTTCGAATGCTTCCAGGTTTTCTGAGAATGGCTTCACTGTATAAATTAAACAACAATGATGATAAAACCCTTTGTGCATCCCACGGCGAATCTTGATATCCTAAGTCAGTTCATTTTCATTTTTCAGTTTCGCTGTTTGATCCCAATAAAAGTTACATACATATTTCTATATATAGGTATCCTCTATTTACACAATATTATGCTTTTTTGAAGTCTATGTAGAGCTGGTACTTCTTCTTTAAGCGCCTTCTCTTAATCGGAAGTTGGATATTATTATTACTATCTTCACTCTATCCACCACTGCTCGAAAAAGTTCTAATCTTCTTCTTGATGTGCCCATCCGTAATGAATGTTGGTGGTCATCATGGCAATCTTTATCTTCTCTGCAGCAACGTGGAAAAGCTGCACATATGTGTAGCTAATGCTTTCATTTCTCATAATGTGTCCGAAGTAATTGCATTAAGATGTAACAAGAAAATAGCTTCAGAACAATATGAAAGTTAAAAATACATTGATAGATATTGTTTTTAATAAACGGTATATTAGATGAGATATTAATTTATTTAATTCTTAACATTTTAGAGAAGCTTTAGCTACAACTTTATCAGCTCTATATGGAAAGTTGTTAGTAATTATGGGTACTGCATTTCCAATGGCAGAAGTCATTTCTACATATATTCCTCCATCCTTCTACGAAGCTTATTATTTATATCTTTATATAGGAAGCATGTTTTTTCTTCTATATATGTATATAATTCTCGCAAATGATAAGAGAAGGATTAAAAACCAATTAAAATTAGAGGCAGGTAGGTAAAAATGTGTAACAAACTTTAAATGCTATTAGTATAAATATTAACTACACTTAACTGATATAAAAAAGACTTAATATTGTATGAGGTAATAAATCGATTGAAATAAAAAGAACGTTAAACAAATCTACCCCTTAGTGCGTTTTGTAGTGTTTCGTCTGTCCGTACGCTGAGTGCACTCAAAATTTGAATAGAAGAAAAAAAAACTGGTGAAGATTTTAATTCAGTTCAGAGAAAACTAGAAAAAATACATTTAGTAGTATACGTTAGGTTTTCTGTTGTGAGAATTGCTGAGCAATGAATTCTCCAATTTTCAAATACTATTACGGTTTTGTCTTGAAGCACAATCTCAAAGTAAAATCAGGTGTACTGAAATTCTCAATAAAAACAATTTCGAAGAATTTTCAACTAATTTTGATCTATAAACATTTGTATAAAAGTTATTATTTCCGTCTCTTATTTATTTCATTTTAAACATTTAATATGATTTTGGAGGTACTTCTTGCAATATTTTCACATTTTTATCACCTTTATTACAAGTATAATAAGAAAAATCTTACGATAATATAAAGAATGGGATTTAGAAGTGAATATGGAGAAAACTAAATGCATGTGTAATGGAAGAGAATGCGGACCTACAACTAGAAGATGGACAGCGAATTAAACAATGTGAGAAATATAATTATCTATATTTGCAAATTACAAACAACAGTACATTAGACGAAGCGATAAGAAACAGGAATGTTCAAAATAGGAGAGCTATCTCACATCTAAATAGTATCCTATGGGACTAACAAGGACAACAAAAGAAGAATTTTCAACACCATAATTAAAGGCGTAGTTACGTATGGATCGGAAGTGTTGCATAATAATGATCATGATAATGAATACAACAGAGAAAAAATGCTTAACATAACTAAAATGGATTTGCTAATGAAGTAAAATTATTAAAAAAAGAACTAACCATAATACCCACAATCACCAAACCATATTGTAACGAAAATATTTTGCTTACCTCAGGGTAAGATTATGGGGTAAAGATAGGGCAAGCAAAATAATCGCTACTTGTGCGAACGGCACTCAGGGTTTGTTAGGAGAGCTGGGGTCGTGGATAAGTAAAAGATAAAGGGGGTGGATTGGGGCAACTACAAAAATATGAAACAAAGGGTCATGAATCTCTTGGAATAAACAAAGCAAAAAGAAACAGGAAACACCTCTAGTAATTTAATATAGGGCGCCACTTGAGGTGCCTAATTATACCTATTACAACCACTAGTTGTAACTAGGGAAATAATTATAAAACATCAAAAACATATCTTTTTCAAATAAAACTCAAAAAAGGGTTAGTTAAAAAATAAACAAAATGTTAAGAAAACAAAATTTAACATTTATTGTGTCTTACCACAAACAGTTACACAAATACAGATGACACAAAAAATAAACTATATAAATAGTTGTAAAATACACAAATACAAAGAAAAAACTTACATGTTCATCTGTTTACAAAGAAGATTGCTACAAAATCTTTCAAAATGGCATAGAGGTTAACCTTCTTTAAAAATAAAATAAACTAAAATCAAAAAATAATAAAACGTGCTGTCATAAGTTAACAATAAATTTAAAAAAAAACTGAACACACAAATTGACAGCTAAAGTCAAACTCTAAAATTTTATAATTTATTAATTATTATAAATCTTTAAATTTCAATGAAAGCAATTATTGTTATTTAAAATAAAAGCTATTTTACTATGAACACATAATGTTACCTTTTAATTCACAAACTTTGCCACTTAACTTTGAAAAACTTGCTACTATCTCTGGGATTGGAGCTGCAAGGACGAAACTCTCAACTGGAACAAAAGGAAACCATTTCCATACTCAGGAACGAAGATCTGACGTAGATGGGGTTGGATCAAGCAGGCAAACGACAACAAAGCTGGTGGGACATCCTATATACTGCTTCAAAATTCTACCATGTTCTGGTATACTACACAATTTATTTTCCACTGCTACACATTTCCACAAAAAGGGGCCAAAAACAGAAAACTACAAATTCGACGGTGAATTTGGATTCATACTGAGCCTACAGCGACCCAAGTAAGAATTGATCCACACCTGAGCTTACCGCGACCCAAGTAAGAATTAATTTAGATCCATACCTGAGACTACGACGACCCAAGTAAGAATGACGAAATTCTCTTAAGAATTCGTTCACTTAACTTGAAAATAAACAAACGCTGAAATAACAAAACACAACGAAAATTAAAACGTAAAAGATTCCATTTCTACGACGTATAAAAATTATAAGGCGACTTCGAATAAAACATTAAAAGAAATTGTTGAAGTACACATCTTTAAAATAATAAACAACTCTAAAATGGTTTTATTACTTGGCGACGCGGAAAAGAACGAAATATTATTTGGGTTTTAAATTGAAAGAATTCGGTATTTTAATACGTACAAATAGGAAACTAAAATAGATTAAAAAATATTCTGCGATTTTTCAAACATTTATGAAGGGATTTCAATATATTACATATACGAGGGGATTTCAATATATTTTAAAGAATCAATGAATTGCAAATGCTACAATATAACCCAATTACATATTAAGATCGGAAGATTATTACCACTTATCATATTTTGTACAAGCATATTTTATGTATGAGTTTAAGATGATTACCGATGTGTTTATGCCGGTTATATCAAGAATGCAAGAAAGTAACTTAGAGGTGCAATACGAAACTATAGAACGGTAGAAGAATTCTGCTACTTAGGGTCACTGGTAGACTGCACAAACAACACATCCAAAGAAATAAAAAAGAATATACGTAAGTAACTGCTGATATTTTGGCCTAGGCCCTTAACTAAGGCGGAGAAATACGTCAACAACAACAACGAAGTGCAAAGTTTATAAAACAATAATACGCCCAGTGCTCACTTACAGATCTGAAACATGACCAATGACGACTCGAGAAGAAGAGCTACGTCTTCTTCTTCTTCAGCCTTAAGTAAACCAACTTTAAACATAGGCATCCCCCAAATCAATCCAGTGTTTTCTATTTTGCGCAACTTGCTTCCAGTTGTGTCCTCCGATCTTCTTAACGTCATCAGCCCATCTCATTTGTTGTCTTCCTCTGCTTCTCTTTCCTAACCATGGTCTCCATTGTTGTATTTCGTGGTTCCATCTCTTATCCTTGAAGAGCTACTACGAATCTTTAAAAGAAAAGTATTAAGTAGCTTATATGGACGATTTAACGAACAGGTCTGTGGAGAAAGCGATATAATTTCGAACCTAGACTTTTCAGAGAAAATCAGAGCAGCTTTTGAACATGATGAAATTTCTGAGCATATATCTACTTTATAGTGCCGAAGCTTGGGCTGTTAATGTTAACTTGATTAGAAAGCTGGAAGCTTTTGAGATGTGACTTTTTAGAACAATTTAAAAAAAATTAGAAAAAGCTAAAATCTTAAAAGCTAAAATTTTAAAACCAGAGAAAGCTAACGATTTACCAAAAAATTACCGTCCAATTGCAATTCTAAGTATGATCTACAAATTTTTGAAAGAATACTATATAATAGAATTAGCCAAATAATACTCCAACATATACCTGTGGAACAAGCAGGATTTCGACCAAACCGCAGCTCTCCAGACCAAGTCCTAGCATTGATTAACTTTATAAAAACAGGCTTTCAAAAGCAACTAAAAATATATACTGTTTTATTGATTTAGCAGCAACGTACCATACCGAATGGAGACAAGGGGTAATATATACATAAATTAATGCAAGCGATTCCATGCAGAAAGATCACTATGCTATGTAACAGAAGTTGCCAAGTCATCCTCGGCGATAAGACTAGTACCAAAATAAAATTGAACAATGGCCTCCCGCAAGGATCGGTGCTGACCTCTCTACTATTTAGCTTTAAGATATCAGACATGCCCTTAACCACATCAAAGAAGTTTGGATATGCAGACAACTGGGTGCTTGCTACGAGCCATAAGGATTTGGGGACTACTGAGCAAATATTAACAAACGAACTAGCTACCCTCGGAAGATATTTTCGCCACTGGAGATTACAACCCAATACCGACAGGACGGAAGTATCGTGCTTTCATTTAAATAGCAGACTGGCCAACTACCAATAAAAAATACACTTAGAAGATTAACTCCTCAACCACACTAAATACCCAAAATATCTAGGTGTGACACTCGATACAACGTTAAACTTTAAAGGACATCGTACAAGATCACTGCAAAACTTAAAGCGAATAACATCTGCAAAAGTTATGCCGACCACATGGGTTCCTAGCGTCACTTAGATCGACAGCACTGGGCTCGTGTATCCCGTTGCGGAGTACTGTGCACTGGTGTGGCTCAACAGCCCGCATACTAAATGTGTTGACGTCCAACTAAAGCAGGCTTTACGTATTATATCGGGCACAATAAAGGCCACACCAATATACTGGCTACCAGTGCTAGGTCACATGTCTGCCGAGAACAAGCCCTTGTCAGGGAGTACAGAAAAATTAACGCTGATCACGCAGTTCTCTCACACGTTGGTGTACCTGCAGAGACATAAATACACTTTGTTAAAGAAACAACCCTCTAGATTCTGCAGGAAGTCAAATTGAAAAGAACTTCAAGATAACTGACCGTTGGCATGTAGATTGGGAGAAGACTGCACCACCTGACACCCAAAATGATAACAGAATCAGAACAAACTGTGGCAGGTGCTCCGACTCTCATTTTAAGTGGGGCAAAATGCCCGATCAAATCCTATAGTGACAATCCGTCCGATTTCTTAGTTGCAACCAATTATTCGTCAACTAAATGTTTGTATGTAAAAATTAATTATTATTTCCTCTTTGTAATGTATTATGTATACAAAAGTTAACTGTGATATAGCCATAATCTAAATAAATAAACTAGAAGAATTTTGAAAATACCATATGGACCTTTCATAGTACGAACGAAATGGTGTTGCACTGAATGGGAAGAGAGAATGGTTTTGACCGCCATTAAAAGGAGAAATACTTCTCCTAAATATCTCTCCTAAAAAGGAGAGATATTTGAGGCACTTACTTAGAAATGAGAAGTACTAGTTGTTGCAGCTAATTATGAAGGGTAAAATCGAAGGAAAAAGGGATCCTAGTAGACGAGACGACAAATATCCTGGCTGAAAAATATTCGCGACTAGATCAGGTTAAACACACAGATGCTTTTGAGAAATACATAAGATAGAGACGAATTTGCAATGGTTATAGCAAACTTGGAGTCGGCACTAGAAGAAGAATAGACTTTTTGGTGATGCAGATATCGTGAAGACCATCAAAATAAACCGCCTAAGATGGGTGGGTCACGTTATGCGAATGGGTGCAATACTATTAACATAGCTAAGCTAAATAGGTCAGTAGAAATAAGAAGAAGTGAACGCCCTAAACTCAGATACCTGGACTATGTGCAGGACGATTTAAGGGAAATTGACCTGTAAGGGAGACAATGACCTGTATGTTTCCCTAAGTTTAAAGTAGAGAGTCTATTCAAGGTCCGCCTGTCCTGTCTAAATGCTCTGATCGACTCCTGAGCGTCTATTTATTTCCCAGTCTAATATCCCAAATTATGTTAGAAAAAAAGATCACATAAAAGTTAAAAAATAAATAAATAAACAGGAACGAAAGCAAAGAGCACTACTTTAAAGCTTCTGCATAAAAAATACAAAATAATCCCATAAAAGTAGGATGGCGATTGTAGCGAATGGACATTGACTCCGAAGCCAATAATCCTCAAACACTGGTTTTGATTGTTTCCTTCAAGTACCAGCAAGATCGTTACTACCTCACTTGACAATGACAAGTGCGACCTTGCCGAAACGTTCTCAACACAATGGTTTTTCTCAAAACCGAAATTATTCAAAGCAGAGTAAACTCGGAAACCATAGAAAGTACATAACGCTCCCGCGGAAATTTTAAGTAAAAAACACTTGCACAGGTAACACTTGCCATTGTCAAGTCAGGTAGTCTTTTGACAACGCTTCTTGTGATTATAGTCTTCTACGCGTAAAGGTAGGAAGGGTCGTACCCGTCGGTCTTGTTGATTGATTTTGTTTTTGTCTTTTTCTTCAATACCGTTTTCTATGTTGTTGGAAGAATTTGAGGATCATCTCTTTGGTTTAGACTGTTAGGATTTTTTTATTTCTATTTATTCTCTGATCTCACGTTTTCTTTTCAACTTAATGTTAGCATCGTAGTTTGACGGCTAATTGTATGTCCTGTATTTGAGACATGTTGTGCAAGGAACGACGTTTTTTCTCTCCTTTTGACGGCATTTCGATGTTCTCCTCAACCATCGATTATTTGATTGGTCTGTCCAATGTACGACTTTTCACAGTCCCCACATGGAATACCGTATACTTCTTGGTTTTCTAACGATATTTTGGTTTTTGTGGATGGTAAAATTTTTCTGTCGGTATTAATTATCCTGTCTATTTTGTCTTTTCTTAGTAATCTCCCTATTTTCTCTGTTGTACCTTTTACATAATTATGGTAGAATGGTTTTTGCAATCGGTTTTTTGTCGTCTGTTGGATCATTAATTCTTCTTTGAGCATTGTGATCTTTTTCGATGGTATATGTTGAGAAGTCGTGTTTTCTTAAATCTATTTTCACATATTGCATTTTAATGACAGAATGTAATTGTGTAGGTTGGTGATGTGAATCTGAATAGGATAAGACTTTGAAGACATTTTCTTTGTATTACCCGCAATTTGATAGTATGAATTTATATTCTTAGTAGAAAATGGTGGTAGTCAGGACGATACACGTTCAGATGACGACGATGAGGATGATTCCAACGATACAACCTGTACTAACATTCACAATCAGTATAGGCCAAGAAAAGCATCTATGTCATCAATTAGTAATAAACAAAACCATTATGGAAGCTTTTA